>VZZY01025334.1:366574-396125 GCA_013400335.1 Eurystomus gularis | reverse complement strand
AAAAAAAAAAAAGAGTAAAGAAGTATTTAGAAATGCTGTTGTCATTGCAGCTAAAGTTATCCATCTTAGACCAAGGCAGTAACAGAAGAGCAACACATACTTACAAACTGAATTTCTCAGAAGGAAGAGGGAGAGAAAGGGCCTGCAGGTTTGGGCAGAAGCAGATGAGCTTTGCTCTTCCCAATGCTTCATTCAACACCTGTCTGCCCACTAAGACATTAAAAGCCTACTAGTGATGCGTTTCAGATAAAAGGCTTTCGTTTCCAAATGACCTTGTTTAAATACATGCAAAGAAAAGCATAGAAGGTAACCAGAGCTACAACCTTTCCGAGTGTAGTTACCCAGTTCAGCAAAACACTTAAAGATTATACATGGGAAATAGCCCTCAGAAGCACATCCTTTAAAGCAAAGCAGCAATACCATTACTTTTTAGACAAGATGTTCTGTAAAAGAATAGCCAGTATAAAAAGCATGCCATTTTTACGCAGCACAAAAAAAACCCCAAACCAACCACAAACCACCAACAACAAAAAATATAGAATCTGTCACTATCCAAAAGGAATTTCCTGATTCTGTATAATAGCCTGATATTATCAAAAAAAAGTGTCCTCTATTATATAGCACTTAAAATATGCTTGTTTAAACAAGATATGCATCTAAACACACCAGTGTCCAAAGCAAAAATCAGTCAGGCCACATGATCCTACAACTCCACCAGCACAGAGAGGATGGTGCCATACCAAGGTTCCTGCAACCGTGGGGCCTGAATGCCATCTACTGGCAACCTGCACTCTCTGCTACCAGCTTCTTACGAGCAAGTGGGTGCTAGGCTGTGGTGGAAAGATATGCTCTTAAAATGTCTGAGGTGGGCAAGTACCTTCTCATTAACTGTAGTGTGACTGAACGCCCTGGCCAGTGTTAAAATGGCATACCTCTGCACCGACTGGTCTGTATTTAGAACAGTCTCTATATGCTTGCTCAGGATCTTGGTAGTAGAAAAATTCTACCTAAGTGTGGAAATGACAATGGCTTATTGTTCAGTTCTGTTCCTACCATTTTCATTTATTCAATATATGAATTGTTCTTTTCCCTACACTTTTCATTCATTTCCCAATGATACCAACTTCAAAGCCATTATGTAGTTATAAGCTCCAACAATAAACTGAAGAGGTACCACCTTTTATTAAACTAACTGATATAGGTGGGAGAAGACAAAAGGAGAAAGACATTACATGCAATAGAAACCTTGTACAGTTTCCTCTGTTCTTGGCATATAAGAACGAAAGGTTAAGCAAGTTTATATGTAGCCTTTTATTTTTATATCTTGAAACTACTACTGCTAAAACACTACCACTGGAATTACTAACACCACCCACCAGTAGCTGCAGGACTCAAGTTTCTTTTGCCTTTCCTTACTGCTAGCTCTAGAATATTTGAGATGAGTGTCTGGCATTGCCATCGTACAGAGAACAGTCACACAGTAAGAGTGATCTTTAGCAAAATTACAACTGTCCTATGACATCATTAGAGTATGTCATATGATTTATAACCCTATTACAAACATCGGGGAAGGGGTATTGGTACCATGTACTGGCAAATCTGATTCAGAGCCTTGCGGGGAGGCACAGAAGTAGATTTTTTTTTTTTTTTCACGTGACTAAAAATGGAATGAGTTTCTAACACATGCTACATACTTCATGACCAAGCCATAAAATATGCAGAGGGAGAAACATTGAAGTGAGGACTTGTAAACAGGAGTGACCAAATTCAAATTTATCCCTCTGCTACTTTTTAAGATCTACCAAATACTGACCAAGGGTGATGACAGTCATACACATTTGCCCCTTGATCTTCCAAAAGCAGTAAGCTATTTATAGACAGCCAAATGTCTTGCAGGAAAAAAAACACAACAAACAACAAACACCAAACAAAAAAACACTAGAATCATTGAAATAAAGCAATAAGTACAACTAATAGAGACACTGTGCTCAGCCTATATTCATAGAATTGCAGAACACCACGTTGGAAGGGACCTCAAGGATCACGTGGTGATCAGCCTGTTTTGGAAAAACCAGTCTAGGTAAGATGGCCCAGATGTCCAGCTTAAAAATAAACACATAAATAAATAAATAGATAAATATACTCCAGTACTTACCTGGAAATGGAGATACATCTTTAGAGTCGTTCTGCTTCACCTGAATCAGTGAAATGTGGCAAAATAATACCATACAGTAACAGCTGGAAGAGTGATAGAATGGGTGATTGCTTCTAGCAAATATGCAGGAAATTAAAGTAGCTTCCTTCCTCCGCTCCCAAAAATGGCTTCAGTACTTGGAGCATAACTTATAGGAAGCAGTTAAGCAGCAAAGATGGTAACAGGATGTTTCAATATTGACAGCAGACAGAGAAAGGTACACAGAGGTGAAAGTGTTATGAAGGAATAAAAGCAGGAATGAGCTTGGATTCTGATGCATATGGGGAAGTTATCCACGTAATTCACAAAAGAAGATTTGGAGCTCTACAGAATGATTTATAGAAAGAAATTAATAAGGGGAAATAATTACCTTTTATCAAGCATTATTGTAATGATAAGAGTAAAGAAATCCTAAACACAACTGCAGTATGCACATTCTGTTGTCCCATACTGAGCTGGCACTGCACGGCAGTACACTTCTTAGCCAAAGCTCAACGAGAAGCCCTGCTGCATCCTCCCTCACTGGTGTGTGCATATACAATGGTCGCACGCTTTTCAGAAGCTTCAGGCCTACAGCACATACTAAGAAAGCTTTCCATGTGTGCAGCAAATCCAGTAATTTTTGGTTTGCATCAAGCCTTATTGCATATTTGCAGAAAGGTGAAACAACACATGCACGGCAAGTCTGTTGCTTCCTAGAAATGCTGAACACACAAAACAACTATAAATGTACACATTTATCAAAAACAGAGAGACCTTTACACATACTCCTGCTAGAGAGCAAAGCCAGACAGAAGGCACAGGAGCCATCACATCCAACAAGGCAGTCCACCATTTTTGACACGGAATTTGACCATCCAGCCTGCTAAGCAATTTAGAGCTCTTGGTTACCATCAGAAGTTTTATAAGCTTATCATAGACCTTTCCATGGTTTTGAGAAGACATGTCTTTCTACTGAAGAATGTCACCAAAGACTGAAGTCAACAGGTTTTAACCTCACCATTAAGTGACAACAACAAAACTAAACACTCTCTCCCTGATTTTCTTTGTTGTTGATGTCAGGGTGTGGGGGGGGTGTTTTGTTTGTTTCCCACTCCCTCCTTCCCCCCCACTTCAGTAAAGGTAAGGCCAAAACACCTTTCGCAAAGAGATTAAATAAGTTATTTAGTCAGGTCAGCTAAGGAGAACTGTCTGGTTTCAGTGAAGGTTAAAATAGAACACCTCAGGTCATTATGCAGTGAGCTTTGCTGCTGTGATCATGCAGGCACATACCAGACAGCAGAACAGAGCTGAATGTTTAAAAATCACGAGAACAGGCAATTAATGCCAATACCTTAAATTCAATTCCAAATTCCTACTACTATAAAGCTTTTCTGCTGATTGCCATTGTCCAAGACCCTTCTCATTTCCTGAGGTCACATGGTACAAGACAAAGCTCTGCAACATTATTATTTTCCCAAATAAGGTTTTAAACTATAAACCCCATTCAGTGTAGAATACCACAGACTGGTGTAAATCACCTTCACGGTGCCAGTGGATTCATCCTAAGAAGCCTAAAACCAATACCATCTGCCTTGATATCCTGAGGTTCACTAAAACATCATGTTACCACACAAGGAGAACGCTGAATCAGTTCTTGGGTTTGTGCAGTCATAATTGGAAGGCACGCGAGTGTAAGCTTAGCAGGACTGTCACCATTTACTACTACTGATATTTACATTGCTACTAGTAACAATTGTTAGAGATACAGAGATTTTCATTAAGTAACTGAGTTGTATATTTTCTTAATATTTTCTCCATGGGCAGGATCCTGGAGTATCAAATGAGAAACCTGTTGTACTAAAACAAACCCTTTAATGAAGTTTCTGTGCATTTATTAACATCCCTCTCTCTGGTCAGCAATTGTGTCAATCACAAAATGACAAACTTCCTGCAGAGGAGAACTATGATATACACTGTAGTGATGATGTTCAAGCATATCCTTATGAGTGTTTAGAAAACAACTTCAAAATTAGGGAGTTAAACACCACTTCTAGAAAAATGAAGTTTTCTGAATAGTGAAATCATGGACGTAATTCATAGTCCTTACAAGATGTGAATATGCTTTTGGGTATATCCATTGACATATACTTCACATAGCAGGATTAAATGCAACCATACCCATCATGAAAAGGCATCTTTGGTTATTTATTTCACAATTCTAAGGGCCTTCTTATACTAAACTAGAAAACTGTTTTTGTTTGTTTTGCAATGTAGTTGCAAAATAACAACTGTTAACCCCCAGGCGAATAGTCAAGACACTAAATGCTTTGCAAAGAGAACTATTCTTACACACAAGAAGTGAAGGATCACTGGCTTTTGGATTTCTGGGAAACTGGAAGAGAGATGCTGTTCCACCCAGAGCTGCCATCAGAAGGGAGAGATTCCCCCTTCACCTTCCTCCAGTGTAATTCCTGCCTTCCCCCAGCACTCAGCCGACCCTCTGCAAGCTTTTTAAACTCACTTAAAGCAGCAGCCATCCCCCTTCACCGCAAAAACAAATGAAGACAAAAAACTTGCTGCTAGATTTGTTTTCTGTCATTTTTTGTGAGCTATGTCAGCTACCAAATCGTGAGATGGCACAGAAGGCCAGAAGCATAAAATCCTCCCTTTAGCAGTGACCTCTGTGTGGTCAGCTGCCTTTTGAGAAGCTTTCAGCTGCATACTGCCTTTTTTAAATTTTAACTTAACTCATTTAATGTCAGGCTAAAGTGGAGCACGTAGCTCCTACGTCACTCAGACGCCAGTAAAACCTAACACAAGTTCTGCTCGTTTTGCACGGGAAGCTACGTACATTCAATTCATATCACACACAGGCCCATAAAAACCATCTGGTTACACTGCTCCAAGCACACTGAGAGCTCAGCTACACCAAGATAACCAACATTACATGTATGAAGTCAATTACTAAATACTTTAAAAGAAAACTTTCAAAAGAAGCAACGATGAGCTAAAGATCTGATCCAATAAAGCACCAGGAATACACTGAAGTTTAATCCAATGGGATATAGGCATTCTTTGCAGAATTCAGACATTAATAGTTCAGGTGAAAGGCACCTGGAGACATCCAAAACTGATACTTATGGAATAAGCCTGTTGCAAACAGTGCAGCAATTTCACCCAAGTAGATCTTTTTCATTATTTTATCATAGCACCACAGGAGAAACTACCACTAGATATTACTACACAGTCAGTTTCCCTAGCATGTCTGATCAACAAAAATCATTTCTCTTTAGTTATGTTTTGTGGGGTTTTTTTGTCTCTAATTTACCTCTAAACACGTCCCTAAATCTATAGGTTATTTGTATCACACATGTGAAACCTAAGTATTGGGATAATTTATTAGTTTTCTGGTTATTTAAAAGTATTGTGCAAATCAGAAAATGCAATCTAAAACCTATCAGCTCAGATCCTACCACAAAGGAGTGGCACAGAAAAATCATCACGCCTTAATTTATTTTCACATTACATGTATTTTAAAAAGTGAATGACTAAAATATTTTAAATGGTACTTATAAATACATATGAATACACATGTTATGAAATAGGTCATACAGGTAACCTCATTGTTTATAAACATCATCCTTATACATTCTTAACTATGCAGAGACAATTCTTAAGACTACAGTGTTTCGATGCAATGCTGTAGTTTTAATATGTCACTTATTTCTAAGTTACTGTAAGAGGAAAGCATAGGAGAAAGTGCTTTTCTTTCCCATTCTTTTCTGAAAGGGTCACATGACATCAACTTCAAAAGAACACATTTGTTTTAAGAACAAATAACACAAACCTACCCTTCTCCTCATGCTCTTATCCAGGGAGCTCAGGTTTGGGCACTAGTGAACATGAGCGTTCTACCACATACACTACTTCAGCACTAGTATGTTATTCAAGTTTATTTTAAGACTGAACTTGTAGAATTTGTAAATAAAAGTTGAAATCAAAAGTATATACCTTTTTTCTTTCATGTGATGTAGCTTTTTCCCTGTGCTTTCAAAGATGGTGTAATTCTAATGAAGATGGTGCCTGGCAAGTTTGTAAGGCTATGTACTACTGAAACTCAAGTTATGGATAAAGGTAAAGAAATAGAGAAATGTTTAAAATTAGGTTTCTAGAGAGCTTCAAGGCCATGGGGGGAAACAAATGGGGCCAATGGGGAAACAAAATAAGACAAAGATACAAAAAGCATGTTTATGAATATAGATATCAGCATGTTCTATAAAAACCAAGTGCCTTAGTAATCATTTGTAGTACAGCATTTAAGTTAAGCTTCTGGCTCCAAATTTAAGGAAACTAGATTTAATAATTTTGACCAAGAATCTATAGAAGTGCCCATTCAATAGAAAGGCTACAAATACAACTTAAAACAATCATTTAAGGAAGTAACTTAAGCTTTGGCATCACCTTGATCTACCAGGTAGATCTAGTACGGACTTGCCTTGGGCAAATTGGTCATTTAAGCTTTAAAAAACACACAGATGGAAGACTGAATAAATGAGTGGAACTGAAATTACCAGAGGCAGGAACTCTTACCATAAGTTGTTCTTAAGTTACAACAAAAAATGTAAACCTAAAAGGCAAGATGAAACTCTTGTCCATTCTAAAACTATGTACCAAATAACCAAGTGTTTGTATCATAAAAACTTCCTTGGTTACTGAACATTTTTATAGTTGATTTTTATCTTTCCCCTTGACAAACAGGCACATAAAAACACACTAATCAAAATATCATGTTTTTCAGTGTATTAATTATCAAACAGAGATCGTCCTCTTTAGTGTTCCCAACACTTTTGGAATTCAAAGCCTCCTGTTTAACAGTATTATGGCAGATGACCTCAGAATGGATTGCAACTGCACTATTAATCATATTATTTAGTGGTTATTTGTCTAAAAATATAGTAAACAAAACACCATTTTTCTTTCAGTTCTTTCCATGCATTTAAGCATAGTTTTAAACTTTATCTCTGATTTGCATCGTTCTACTATGAACAGTGTAAATACACACTATTCATTTTCTAAAGGCTCAGTTGTAAGCACATCTGCATCTTAACAATTGAGTATAGTAAGATGCTTCCAAACTTACCCATTTAGCATAAAATGCATTAAGTTTTACTACTATTCTCGTAAGTTCCACATAAACATTGCCCTTACCTAGTTTAAATATCTAATCCATATTCTAGGATAACATACACTCCAATTATTACTTTCATAAACAGAAGTGGTAAAATTCAAACTTTTTTCCAACCAGGTTTCTGTTTTACTTTAAAAAGAGACAAGCTAAATTACAGAAAATTAAGTACTTGGATCCTATGCCATAGATTATATTACTCTGAATTCATAAGACACAAATCCTGTTATGGATAAAAATTAAAAACTACAAGTCCTCCAAATGAGTTTTCACAACAGTCTACAGCGGGCTTAAAGAAAGCCTCATACATGACAGGCTTCCCAGCTCACTAATAATTAAGCACTGTTTAAAAAATATCTCATTGTAATAAATATGCAAAGCCTCATGCCAGCCTAATTTATCTGTAAATAAAAATCCAGTTCTGTTCTTTGACAGGCAGAAGACTGATAATTTCTCTCTCACCCAGAGATAAACTAAAACTGCCTGTCCCCCCTCATGGCACACTGCATACTTGTTTCATTCCAAGGATTATAACCTCAGAGACTTTATATTCTCAACAGCTGAAGCACAGTGCTGGTTACTCCACCTGCATCTTCCCGCTGTACATCCAAAGGATTCCTGATTTCTAAAGGAATCTGAGGCCACTCCATTTAAGCCCCTGAACTTGTACCAGCAGCTACTAACCACAGCTTCACTTATCCCTCTGCTCACACTGTAAAACCACCTGTCCAGTTGTACACAAGATAATTGAGCTACCAAGCCAAGACAAAAAAAAGCCAGCCTCCTGAAACACCAAACTAACAAAAATAAATCATGCTTTCCATTGACGTGAGTGGAACAAAAGCAGACAAGGGAGAGCAGGAAGTAACAAGCAAGGAAATGCAACCATCAGGAGAAAAGAGCTGATCCCCAGAGGCTCGTTGCAAAGCACCATTAGTTCCCCAGAGGAGGAGGTCTGGAGGCTGTGTGCATTATTGGCTTGGGTTCTACAATGGCAGAGCTACAGGAGAAGTCCACAGATAGGACAATGAAGATTCCACGATCTCAGTTTTTTATCTTTTTAGGGATCCCTGTCTATGCCATAACCCTGGTTTTGTGAAGACGAGAAATGTATTCCCACTGGGGACATGGTCCGAGTAACTCTGTAACAAAGGAAACAAAAATCCTCTTTGGTTCTTAAATGTGCTTCACATCTTTGAAAAGAGCCTCTGAGCTGGCTCTCAACTTTCTTTTTGGTAAATTTTAACAAAACTTTTCATTTTATGAGCATGTGACACAATCAGGCAAGTCATTTTGTGAACACTGGACCTTACCCTGTTTGCTCCCCACCCCCACTTAGACTCTTTGCTGTGTAGCAATACGGCTAATCTCACACTACAGTGGATAAACTGGGAATGTAAATTTGCCTGCCCACCTATTTCCATGAAGCTTGTGGAAAACTAACTTTGAACTGTTTCTGCTCTGTCAGATTTAATCAAAAGCAGCCAAGAATGTCTTGAGTGTCAGTAGGGAGAGGCTGACAGAAAGGATTACTGTGCAGGAAAACCCAGCTGAAAAGTACATTTTCTCACCAAAAACATTCTATCAGCTCATTGCAGAGTTATGGATTTAATAGATCATACAGTAACACACTCAGCAGATGAAAATGTATCAATGGTTTGAGTGGGATCTCTGTTTTCTCAACTAGCTGTCCCCATAAGATTACATTCTGTTAGCAGAGCTAACATGGGCAGTTTTAGGATTCAGGCTCCTTCTCATACTTGGCTCTGCTCACAATTTCCATCTCACTTCCTGCCCCTGGCAGCTCCTACCAGAGTGCTTACCAGCCAAGAGAGGCTGTGAAAATGAGAAATAGGAGAGCAAGTCATCATAACTCAGTAGTGTTTGCTCCTCTCTCTCCCCCAGCTTTCACAAGCTCCCCTGGCTGCGGCTGCTGCCTTCCCAACTGAGCTGATGACAGCAGCCAGATGAACTGGAGAATGCTGTGGGAAACAGCAAGTCAGCTGGAAGCAGCTACCAGCGAGGTTCGCAGTTTTCCCCTATTGACCTCCTCACAGAAGGGTTATGTTGCCACAAAAGTTCTTAGGACCTGCACAGCCTTAACCTCCCCAGGGCACCAGGCAAATAAAGATACTTTGCATATCAGATCCCATGCATTAGATTGATCCATACTTTGGTTTAGCATCAGTTTTGGAGCTGAATCAATTACGTGTAAATGGAAATGAAGTAGTAGTTCTTTCTCGACTAAATACAGAAGTTTAAATAGCTACAAACCACACACTTCCTCCAATACCTTCGCTGCTTTCCCAAAACATTTCAACAATATAAACTGTTTATACTTCAGCAGCAAGTGCATACAATAGGTATAGAGCTTGTTTTCAACACAGTGGGGAACTAATTACCCTGAACTTTCTACCTCTCACCTGCAATTCCTCCCCAAAAGAAACAATTGAAAGGCTAAACAGAGATTTAGCCGAATGGCTGCGTGTTGGCACTGCGATTCCACAACCTGCAAAGCGCTCACACGAAACAGTTCTTATGCATCCTTAATGACCAACAAAACTCATAGCAACAAACAACAATAAAAGGAACTTGTAATTTCCTAGTCCTGGAGCTGTTCAACCTGCCACCTCTGAAATATATGTGCTTCGGGAAAAAAGTAGTAAATTCTTTCCTTTCATTCTCTGCTGGATTTTATAGAAAAAATACAGAAAAGAATTTTTCGTGCCTACAATACTTAGTTGAACCAGACTTCCTTATGGTAACTGATTAACAGCCCTATTATTTATTAAGTGAACACAGCACAAGATTTGTGGTTTAGCTTCAGCTTTAAGACCACAGTTTTCTAGATCTTACACAATCTTCCAGGAAGACTATGATTCACAGCCACAATACTGCTACTAATTTCTGGCTCTAGTTCAGGAATATGATGTTGTCTCCCCATTCTGGAGAATAATTCATTAGGTGCTATAGTCTAACAGAAAGCACAGATACTCTCAGTTACTTTCCTGAGAGCCAAAAGCAAGAAAACCAGCATGATATTAGTATTAATTGGGTAGCAATTCTTTCGCTCTGTTATTCTTGTCAGGTAGTAAACAGATGTTTGTATTGAAGGATGCTGCAGTGGAAGAGTAGAAAGTGATCCAGAACACATTAATTTCAGTGTACAATTAAGCATCCACTCCAGGCTCTGAATAGTTATTCGAGAAGCAATATAATAAACCTGGTAATAAATCAGGTTTAAAAAAGCAGCAGCTCTGAGGGATCTTTTATCCTGTAATTTTTTTTAATGTTTTCCCGTAAAGACTTAGTCATGCAAGAATGCTTGCAGCTCTATAGTTAATAATCCATGCTTTCCTTCTAGGCAACAGATTATCTTCATTAAATTTACACATCAGATATAAACTCTCCAGATTAAATTAGCCTATGAATAAAACTGCAAAGAATACAGTGTATAGAATTTTCTTAGATCATAAAGTCTTCAGCATACAGAACAATCACAGGTCCTGAAGCAACTTATTCTACCCCCCGCCCCTAGGGACCTCACAGTTCTGTAAGATGTTATTTCAGCTTATATTTTATGAACTTTATCATCAGACCCTCAAAGCATTTGCCCCTCTAATCTCTCTCTACATTGTACTCCCACTTGCTCACTTTATTAAAAAAGTGAACCCCAAAGTCATTAATTTATCAAATTAGTGAACCCTAACTAAAAGGAATCAGATTAGCCCAAATAAATTGAAGGGGAAGTGAGAATAGTTGGCAAGTTCAGAAACGTACATATATTCTCCTCTTCCTCCATAAAAGCTGATTCTTGGAAGCCTAACTTGACAAAAGCACATATAGCATTCCTTTGTATCACTTGTGACTCCTACAAATGCTGCTGGAGGGAACTCTCAGCACTATCTGGAATTAGGTTAAATTAGATGAAAAATAGACCAGACCTAATTTGACAAGACCCAAACACAGTCAAACAGCTTAAGGCCAAAGTCTTAAATTTAAGATAAAATAGTTGTTGCATCTTTGCAGGTTTTAAATGAAAAATACTTGAATTTCTGATTTAAGGAACCTTCTCTCACTAATAAGTTATGAGCATTTCCCACTTTTTAGCTTCTGTGGCCTCTGGAGCAAGCCAATTTCTGGTTTGATTTTATTATCAGGATGGGGACAAACCCTTCATAGAAAAATAGGGTAAAAAATACTACAGCAATTCAAAAGAAACAAGGCCTCATATTTCTCCCCTCTCTTCAAGATATACACTACAGCACTGGGTGTAGCCATTTACATCAAAACTTTGGGATTACAACTTCCTCTTTGGTAGATTAGATGACTGAAATACTTTTAGCTTTTTTTCCTTTATTTAAGTTGGCATTCATTAGTGAACATGCCAAGTTTTTTTTCCCTGTCATTAGTTCAAACAATCATACTCCCCAATCACTGCAGAATTTTTTCTTCAGGTTCTCCTTCCAGAGTTCTTCCTTATCTATCTATTCACCACAAAGGTGCTCAGGATTTGCCAGTGCTAACATGACTGGTGTTCTTACCTTTGGTAACACTACAGAAGCATCAGGAAGATACAAGAAAACCTTTTATTTTGTTTCTCATATCCTGATGGCATGGAATAAAACCGCTTATTTTGAGCAAAGGAAACAGTTTTGGAAAACAGAAACCTGAAGGGAAGTAACGTACAAGATTACTAGATATTGAAAATAGACTAGCAATTTGTATTTCCACTATTGCACAAAGACCCAAACTTTAGAAGAATGCCCCTCACACACACAAGAGTAAATAAAAGCACTTCTAACTATTCTATGAAATGCCTGTGACAGGCAAGAAGTATTAGAAAATGATTTAGGTTGTCGAGGTGTGCATAAAGGAAAAGGCCTGTTTGTGATAAGGGGTAAAAGCTGTCTTCTTCCTAGATTCAAGCCCACTTGCAATAAAGGTCATTTAGGTATCTAAATATGTAGCACAATTTTGTGTTCTTAAAATTCAAGCTGAATGACCATTTGTAGCTCAGGAACAATTCGGAGTAGTGTATGTTTATATACTTAAAGGCACTCTTTCATTTCACCATATCCAGGGATGTCTAGAAGCACAGGGCATAAAGGAAGGGAAGAAATTCCCATCACAGGACCTGAGCACATGAAGTTGACGGGGGAGGAAGGATCCTACAGTCCCTCTCTAGCAAATCTGTACTGTAATTAAAATTTAACCCCACCCTCCCAAAAATAGTCCCACAAACAAAATAAACCCCATACCCTTACTAAACAATGGTCTAGGCAAAGCTTTGGTCTCATACCAAAACATAATTTTTCAGAAAGTGACTCCATAAATCAGGAATCTGGTTCACAAATACAATTCCTTAAAGTCTCCTTTTGGCCCACCAGCATTAACTGTTTGACTAATGACTTTCGATTTAATTTGAAGGGTAAGATCTATTTGCAAAATAGGTTTCTGCTCTTTTTCCCTATTGACCTATTAAATAAGGTTAACATCAGCAACTAATTTTTATAAGGCTTGATTTATCTGAACTGTTTACAGTTTAGGCCAGCAGTCTCCTAGGTATCTGTCTGGAATACAGCTGCAAAGTTTACCACCAAATATAATTTAAATGTTACTTATTTCCTAAATCTTAAAGCTGAAGTTCACCATCATCTGGTTTGCCCAAAACTGCAGGTTCTTGCTTCATCTCTGCTCCATGTCTTGTATCAGGCTGGCTCTCAGTACACAGCAGAATTTTTTTTCTCTGCTTGTTCTCCTAGGGCTGCCTGAATTCAAACTGACTGTTGAGACAGAGGGAGGGAGGGAGGGAGAGAGAGAGATGGAAAGAAGCAAGCCCCCATTCCTCAGCTCTGGGATTTCCCTACAACTTCTGGGTTACAGTTACCTGCAAGCTTCCTCAGTAACATCCCGTCCATTTTGTTTGTCACTTCTGGGAAAGTGAAAGCACCCCAAAGTTGTCAGACTCATTTGCATTTGCTTCAGACACTAGTTAAACATCAATCAATGAGCATAGCAAGTCTAGTCTTGCCAAGTGGAAGTTTTAAGTTCTTAAAGGTTTGTAATAGGCTTACCAAACAAGAAAACACAAACTGGGACTACACCTGACACCAGTTTGCTCTTTCAGTTTCTTTCAAGGCACCTCTTGGAATACTCTGTCTAGAGCCTTCTCACCCAAGAACATCCAGTACATTGGAGCAGCGGTAAACCTGTGAGACATCACAGTTTGCAGGTAAAATCTCCCACCACCCTTCACACATTTTCTTTACCACAGGAGAAACTCCTTGTGTTTTGCCTTTCAAATAACTCTGAGTGTTAGTGGAAAACACAAATAAAATAGTGTCACAGCTTCTTGGGAAACAGGCCCTCTTTTTGATGAGGAAGCTCTAGGGTTGCTTCACAGGAAGGCACACCTAGAACCACCCAGTTGGGCATGGAGAGGGAGGGATGAGGAAGAAACAAGCATACTGAGGTCTGGTTCGAGAAAAGATGTCAGACCAAACCAGTGCATGCTGTCTAGCTTTGCAACAGCTTCACTACATCTGCAATGTGATACATTCTAAACATCAACTCTACAACAGTTTTGATGTTTGGCAATTTCTAACACATTGCAGTCAATGCTTGTGTACGCAAACAAAATGGATTGGTTTTTCAAATGCGGCATTTCTCCCCTCTCTTCTTATTGCTTTAGGATAACTGTTACAAATATGAATCTGAAGCTAATAATCATATACATTTCTGGCTTACGTACATGTGCTGCATCTATAGCACTCTAGGATCACGTTGTTTTTAAAAATGCAAGTTTTTGAGTACTAGAAGAACCTTCCTTTCCCTTAAAACTCAACCCTTCTCAATTAAAAACGAAGTCCATCTACTAATCCTGAAGTGCTCCATTCTGGCTGACAGCATATCCCAGCAGTCAACCAGCTATATTATAGGTTCTGTAGGGCAAAAGAATGTGCTACTAAAAAAAAAAAAAAGAAAAGAAAAATACTCTCAATCCCATTTTCATAGACATGGGATTTGGATCTGACTTACATTGCAAGACACTTGCTTGGGGCAGAGGGAAAGTTGCTATTCCCAGCTTTACACAGGATCCAAAATTAGAAAGTAATCAAAATGTTATTTCAACAACATATCACAATAGCTCTACAGTGGAAGACCAATACATTAAATCTCATCTCATACATACGTTGACTACTATTTTAAATTTATAGCAAATAGAAGAAAATCTCATTATGCCAATGATGTTAGAGACCAAGTCACACACAAAAATAGCTTCATGTCTTTAAAAGGCTTGAAAGACCTTGACTTTGTCTTGCACAGGTCCCTAAAGATCCAAAGTATCATCAGGCTGGCCAGATGCCATCTGGACAATTTGGTCATTGTCAAGCATGTGCTAGGAGACCAAGGCCCACCACATAAGCAGGATCTAACACTTCACTTCTTCCTCTACAGTTGTGCTCACAAGTCTTACCTTACTCCTGCCTGCTCTAGTCCTTACCTTCCCTCACAGCAGCCAAGTCCTGCATGCTTCCCCTGCATCCTACTTGATGATATCAACTTTGCAATTTTCTAGTCTTTAGTGTTGTTTCTATCCATGCTCTTTCCTGACCATTTACCAGCTGCAATTCATTCAGCGCTCCAGCTCCTTCCCTACACACGCACATCCCATGCCTGTGGCTGACTCTTTCCTCACCCTGTCTCTAACCAGTTTGGCATGAACATCCACACACCAGTCAAAAATCCCAGAAGGTATCTAGAGAAACATTGCTACAGATGAAAAGCTGTCAGTTGTAGAAATTAGTTGAATGCAGAGACCCACAGTTTATCC
The DNA here is from genome assembly GCA_013400335.1 of Eurystomus gularis. Classification (NCBI taxonomy): domain Eukaryota; kingdom Metazoa; phylum Chordata; class Aves; order Coraciiformes; family Coraciidae; genus Eurystomus; species Eurystomus gularis. The sequence goes on along the minus strand of VZZY01025334.1, from coordinate 380,927 downwards.
CGAGGAATCCTCAGACTTAGAAGCATTGATACCTCTATGACAGCATGAGATATCTATTGTTAAGACAATTTAAAATTGATCTCTTCCTAAATATTTTGTACTTTAAAGCAATAGCTTTCTTTTAAGACAACCTCTGGTCACAGGGTTTTACAGTGCACAAACCCCATCCAAGATCACTCTGAGCTATCAGTTCAGGCAGAGTGATGAACTTGGCACTTAGAAGAAGGCTTGCACTAACAGTAATCTTAAAATCCTTCTGAGGAACCAAAAACAAGAATACAAGACCTAAATATCCAGTGTTCTGACACAAGAAGTGCAGACTACCCTGTAATCATGACAGAGTGAATTTTAGAGGATGTACCCAAGCCATAAACATCATTGTCTTTAGGCTGGTGTAATTTGTGCCCTAAAGCACCCTGAAGTCATTTGTTTAGAGCATAACTGACATTCAGCACACCCTAAGAGCAGTGGAAAATCTGCCAAAACTAGTCCAGTCCTGGGATAGTTTATAATTCCTACCAAAATTATAAAGATTCTGAGGAATCCTGAAGAGAACGGAAAAAATGCATAACATACCAAAAGCATTTGTTTAAACCTGATACTCACTAGAAGCGTTGGGGTGGGAAGGGATAAGCACTAAGAAGGATGAGAACACTTAGTATGTTTAAAATCTATACATTTTAAAGATTTCCAAACCAAAAACTGGGTGCAAGGCTCCATGCCTTACATATGTTCTCAATTTCAAGACTTATTTTTACTTCTTTACCTAATTAAGCACAGGAAAAAAAAACCAAAAAACCTACTCGTACACAAATGCACACTACTGCAAATTACTGGCAAACATTCTGCCAGTATTAAAATACATCACAAAATACATGTTCCTTCCATTTCAAAGCATTTTACTACAATTTAGTGAACATGAATATTACAGTGTTACCATCTTCAATTTCTTTTTCTACTGAGCATGCAATTTTCTACTTGGCTAATCATTTAAACATGATTATGAAACAAGAATACACACATCACTGAGTCTCAATTGAAGAGCACAGAGCTCATTTATAGGAAGTTAGCCACGTCAAAGAAACAAAAGCTGATAAATGGAGTTTTACTGCTGACTAGCATCAAAATAAAATCAGCTTTCAAACTTTCATACAGGTGGTTCCTCCCCACCCCCAAAAGCTGTGGCAAGGGATGGCAAAAGGAGAAAAATTAGTGCAGCACATTCTTTTCCTTAGTAATTGTTATTTAAGTTTATGGTTATTTATAGTAATTGCTATTTAAATATAAACTACAGTTTTTAATAAGGAATAATAACCTATGTGTTTGAATGCAGATTTAAAAAACCCTTATATCACATTAAAATCTATATTAACAAAAGATTAAGTAGAGTATTGCTACCAAATTTCTTTGCTCTTAACAGGTTTAACCAGTAATTAAATAAATCGCCGGATCCATTTTGAAATTAAACTCATTTTTTTACAGCTACCAGGTAGGTGTGCAGTCTAGTGGTCTTTCCATCTTTACTAAAAGCATTTCCTCATTGCTAGATATTCCAGTGAGTTTGCTCTCCCAAACTACCACGTATCACTATACAAAGACCTGTTTATTGGCATGACGGAAACAATACAGACATAAAATCATTAACTGGAAGAGTTACTAAAAATAGGAAAGAACACATTCTGCAAAATGGAAGAGCTTTTATATTGAGTGTGATCAGGATATCACTAAGCTCCGGCCAGTGCTTTGGGTGGATCACTAGTTCAGATGGACAAAAGCCCTGCCAGCATTCAACAAGCTTTCTGACCCAGAGAATAATCAGCCACGTGGTAGGTATGAGAATCTGCCAGGAAAGCAGAGCAGAAGAAACATTATGAGAAGAGCAACAAACATCTACCCAGCCCTGTAAACAGGAGAGATCACAAGGCATCTGACAAGCTGCCAGGGGCAGCTATATTGACAAATCTAAGTAAAACAGCACGGACATTCCTCCTGTTAGCAGAAGTGGAAGACACCTACACACTGGCAGAGGTTTTTGGAGGAACTGCGGTCCCAGAGGCACTGCTCACAGTCGATGACTGGCAATAAAAATTCAGCCTCCTCTTTTGTTCACCTGGCCCCATACACTAGTGGCATTGAGAAATATGGTGGACATTTCTCCGTCTTAAGGTTTATAGCCTCATTTCATGTTGGGTTGCTTGGTTACACAGCTAAATAAATTATATATATACATGCAGAGATAGGTATTTTTGTTGTCAAGTACCAAGGGTTAAATAGTCAGTTAAAAACAGACAAGAAGAAATACATTTCAGATGAGTGCTTGACAGCATTACTGCAAATCTCTAAGAAAATGCTTTTTCATCACAGATCTTTAGGAAAAATTTTAGGATTTTAGGAAAAACTGGTATCAATGCTGTGGATGATCCTCTCTGGTCTGGCACCCACACAAGACTTCAGAGCATACAGCAGTCCCAGAAAGCGGGGAGCTCATTCACAGTAGTATTCAGAAGCTCCCTATAACACTGATGTGGAAAGGAGTCAAGATCTCAAAGAGAGGAAACAGTTTTCACTGTCTAGTTTTTTTGGGGGGAAGGTAAGACTGTAGCTTACTCCACTAGGAGTAAGTCTTGCATTGCACTAGGAGCTGGGAATTCCTCATAAAATAAATTCAGTGAGGAGAATAACATCAAGCAGTGCAAGTTTTACCATTATCTACCTAATCACTATAAAAGAGAACAAAAAAATTTGATGTTGAAGTAGGGAAGGTTACTCTAATGGCAGTTAAAGAGACCCACTCCAGCACCTGACTGAATCACCTTCAAAATTCAATGTCAGCAGGTTTTTGAGCCAGACCTTTGTTTGTCATGCTTCAATAAATATAATGCTATTTCTTAATGACCAGCTTTCTCTTTCAGATTAATTGCAATCACAGCCAAACGCGTTTAGGTATACAGAGGGAACAGTAACATCTGCATTGCAAGCAACAAAGCTTCCATGCAATCATGGAAGACAGCATCTGTACGGGAAGGACCTTGCCAAAGCCATCAACTGAACACCCAGGACGTGAAGTAAGTGCTAGCAGAGGGCATATTCAGAACTGCTGAAGGTCCCGCTGATGGAAAAAAAAAATCAGATTAATTCATCTTCTATCCCATTTTCTGCTGAATCTCCCATCTTTCAGAGGCCATACTCCATGAGCCCCCTCCTTCCTTCCTTAACACACCCTAGTATTCTAGGTTGGTATTCCTGCAAGGTGGCTGACAAAAATACAAGCCAGCAGGACAGAGATGAGCAGCTGGAGTCAGAGTTTCAGGCACTAACATCATTATAGTAGAAATAACGTGACTGCCAAAACCTCCTACCAGTGTTCCTGCCCTACTGATTTGGCCACATATACTGGCTGGTTACCTGCTCCCTTTGTTTCATGTCTCTATAACACTTCTTTCCCGGTTATTAGTATGCAAGCCTCAAATACATACACTTTACATTATATTTTTTTATATATTAAAACGTATATATCAATCACTTATTCCTCTAAATATTTCAGCTCTAGAATTCTAGCAGCTCTGAAAAGTTGTTCTACATTTCATCCCAATCTTTTCTCCAATCAAATCTCAGAAAAATAGACGTGGATTAAAATAAACAGAACTGTCAATCCTCAATACTGTCATCACTATTTTCCCTGGTCATTATATTAACTAAATCAGTATTCTAGAAGAGGATCATAGAGTCATAGTCTCTGTTATTAAGAGGAGTTGCATTTCTTCCAGCTGCAGTGACAGCACCTATGAGAAGTCAAACCACCAGCAGCTTTGCACACACAAGGGACAGAGCAAATTCCACTTCCACAGCTGTACAGACTCAGACACAGTACAAAGAGAAAGGCACAAACCAGTGAGTGACTGCAATGAGTATGGATTAAAACAACTAAAGGCTGTGATCCCATCAAATACAGATATGCAGCTTTTTAATAGAAGTATTTCTAAGAAATAATAGGATTGTATTTTTTGTTTCAGCCAATGGAAGTGATCATATATAGCATCAGTCACACAATTTCTTTTCATCCTTTAGAGACAGTTGCAGTAAAAGTGATTGGTGTTTCTGAGCTGTTCCTCTCTCATTGTTCTAACGGAATTTGCTACATGAAACTCCCTAAAATGTGCAGATTTTTACTTCCAGGTAAGTCAAACTTGTTTGTACACTTAAAATTGTGCACTTGTACACTTAAAAATACACAACTTATATCAGTACTTTCCAAGGTTCCTAAGCTTTGGAGCTCTGCTGAAAAGTACTGTATATAATTTTAACTAACAAAAAACCCTAGCAAGGACTTTGTGTGACTAGTACAGCTGGGTTTGCTATTCTTACATCAGCAACAACTGTCACAAACAACAACAAAGGAGCTTTACATAATAAAACACAAATCATTCAAGTGGTTTATTTACACAAGTATTAAAGGCTTTTTCAGATACTAATGTCTTCCACGCAGAAAGCTTAACACACTTATGATAAACTGCCAAAATCATCTGCTGTATGGAGAACTGGCACAAAAAATAAGCAAATTATTAAATAACAGGTGTCCAAGAAAATTACTTCTCCTTCCACAGAGCAATCTTTTTGTTGCTTAAATGTCACAGTCCAGTTAAACATACCATGCAGTTGACAAAACGATCATACTTTAGACTCTTCCATTCACAATACACTGTTGTTTTTTATTTTTCAACTGTAGTAAAGGCAGGGCATAAAAGAAATACTAGCTACAAAATGCACAAGCTTTATGGAACTTGCTGTTACTTGTATATTTTTACAAATATTCCTCTTCAGGAAAGGTTATCTACAGTGAAAATGTAAAACAGGTTCTCTTTCTAAGCTTTTTTCTCCCCAATGTCTAACCTTTGCAATATCATATTTGGTATATTTTCCCCTACCCCCTCACAAGAGAGAATATATTTGAGCTCAGTATGAGGTTAGTGTTTGTACATTTGCTTTTCAAGCTATAGATCACTACTGAATATTATATTTTCTTCTGTTCTGGTTTGATCAAGGGAATATTGTTTGACAACACCACATTCTTTAATGAGTTCTTTAGGAAGATGGACACATTAAAAGGTAAGGGAAAGAGACCGCAGAAAAGAGACATGCATTTCATTAGAACCATGATGATTGGAACAAATGCAACATAAAATGAAAAGTCCTTCATCTCCTCAGAGGCATGTTGTTACCTTCCTGTATCACTGTAACAAGCAATTCTAAACTGCTTATAACAATCCAGTGTAATTCATTTGCAGAACAAAGAACACTTCACTTTGAAAGCAATTTAAATTTAGCAAAAAAAAAAAAAAAAAAGTGGTTGTTTCTATCCTGTAAAACCAGAGCTGTCACAGCAGAACTATGCTAGTATCAAAACAAGTACAGCACAACCATTAATGTGAGGAGAAAGAGCCACATAGATAAGCAACAGTATTAAAGTTGCCAACCAGGGACAAGATAGACAACTTTTAAAGGGCAGTTACAGAGAACACAAGCTAGGAATTATGATTCTCTTAGTGAAAGGTTGTTTCTTTAGCTATATCATAGGCTTCCTCATGAGCACAGGAATGTTAATAAAAATATGAAAATACTAGTGTGCCAGCAATATTGGCATTCCAATTACTAAATGAATCACAATCCATAATTATCAAAAACTGAGAGCTGGGTTATTGTTCAGATGAGACAGACTGGGAATAATATTTGGAAGAGCCACTACAAGCAGCACAAAATTCCACTGTCCTCTCCCACACGAGCCCAAAAGACTGATATCCAGGGAGAGCTGCTGATGGTGATGGAGAGGGGCAGGAGGAATGTTAACAATCTTCCCCTCTTGACCCACATCAAGACTGAGATCACAAAGCAGCTTTGCAGGGATGGACTCCATGAAAAGAAAGACAGGCCACACACAGGAAAGTATGCTGAACTGACACAGACTGATGCATGTGCATTCTTCCTCTAGGCTTTTTTGGACTTATTTATGGACTCAGAATAGTAGACTGTGTAACATCTTTATATTGAAACTATTGCTATTTTTCATGAGACTTGATAAACCAGTTTCATTTAGGACTTACTGACCCTCTTCTTGCTAGTCCCAGACTTTTCTAACCACTAAACCAAATGCAGGTAAACACAGACATCAGTATTTTTCAAACCTTTCCAGAAAGATACTGTTTCCAGGGATTTTCCCTAGGATACAGAATTAGCTCCTGCCTGAGGATCTCTGAGAAAGTATATTACTCTTGTACATTGTTTCTGAATTTGTTTAGCTTGCTACCTCTGACACCTGAGTTTTAAACAACACAGTGCTTATTTATGAAACATTGCATCCCAGAAACCAGAGGAAAGCCTCAATGTATTTACATAACATCTTCTGCAGCACTGAAAACAAGTAGCAGAGCACCTGCCCTGTTCCCCTGCCACAGCACTGAGATAGTCCATCTCTCCCCAAGTACAGCAACAAAACACTTTCCTAAACTGTGCTGTAAGCCACATCACCAAAGTGACTAAAGGCTGAAAAAAGGTTTAACCTGCACCAATATAAGGAAAAGCTGTAACTTCAAGAATGAGAATGTCTTACTGCATTATTCACAGGGAAGGAAGACAGTAAACAGTTTTTTTTAGCAAAGGATTGCAAGGATCACCAGAGCACAGTAGATTTGATGCAAAGGGAGGAGGTAAAAAAAAAGACAGAGAAAAGAAAGTTCTCTGCTGTGTCACGGTATGTTAGGATATTTAGAACTAAGACATTGAAGCTATAGGTTGAGTTCCCAACCAAGGATACCAGCATCAAGCGGAGGACTAAGCAAGCCCAGGGCTGAGCTTTTTGAGCTTCATCTGCTCCTGAATATAAAAGCTCTGAGCACCTGCACAAGTCAGTGCTGTTCTACATGGCAAACTTTTAAGAGGTGGCTGCCACTCAGGAGGTTCTTGCCTTTCCTTATTCACTGTAACTAGTTCCCATCAGAGGCTCCTTTCCCAGAGTTCAGGTTGATCCATGCATTTGCAAAGTCATGACCTGTGAAATGATTTGCCTTCTCAGACGCATGCACATGTGCTCTCTCTGTGGTATTCTTTGAACAAGGGCAAATAGTATTAAGGTGTTGAGAGGAATAATAAAGGAAATTGGCTCTGCCATCAAAGATTCAAAACATTGAATCACACCTATAGATCGTTCACCTACAAAATGGGGTCACGTCTGTGGCACAACAAGTCATTACTTGCAAAAATGATGTTACAGAAGAAGCAAGTCCACATCTTGAAACATGCTGGACTTGTTGCCATCTTTGTCAGGTTGCAGGTATGGTACCCTAAGAATTTGAGCTGAATTCCCCAAATAAAGTAATGAAGGCTTATGAGGCTGTGCAGAAAAAAAAAAAGAGAGAGGCAGATTCTTATTCAACAGCGTGAAAGTGATGAGGCAAAGTGCACTGTTACAGAGGCTGAGGTTAAATAAAAAACAAGCTGCCTATGCACCGAGCAGCTGCTCCACATTGTTCTAGGAAGGACACTGAAAGCAAGAACTTTTGACGTGGGCGCAGATTAAAAAACATGTAACAATAAGTTTATGGCCACATACTCAGAAGCCACACAGATATTTAACTTCTCCTAATTTAAAGCCCAACAAAACTTAAACACAATCGCTTAGTGGTTTTTATGCCTAAAATGTCCAACAACTTTAAGAACAAGTTTAGGTGCATGTAACCTTCTCAGGTAAAGTGTTGTAAGAGGCTGTGAAGAGTATCTTCCTTCTTTGACTTCCTTTACCTCACCACTTACCACACCTTAAAAGGCAACTTGCTCCAGTTCTGTGTGATATATGTACCAGTTTATGTATCTCATATTACACAAAGGAGTCATAAAAGCAGAGATATTGGGCAATAGCATAATTACCATGCCTTAAATCTAACCTCTGATGAGAGACAGTCACAGAAATGGCCTAAGATATCTACAAAAACAAAACAAAAGTAAAACCACCACCAAAATAAAACACACCATGTAGTTTATTTAAAAAAAAATAATTCTAAAACCCGTACTGAGGCCCCCTCTTTTTTAAGGATTATTTTTAAGGTTTTAAATTTTAAGGTTTTTAATGTTTTCCTTCACAGAAGAGCACTGGGGTCACTGGATAATTTTAAGTTTTGAAAAAATTACTAAATGTATTAGTTCCTACAGTTTTTCCTTCAGAGACTGTCACTACTACTCTTCCTGGCTTTGCCAAGTTAATTAACCTCTCCCTTAACACTCATCACATGATTATTACAATATGTTACTACAGTTACTTTTTAATATTATAGAATACATCTACCTACAGTTGGATGACTCTTCTTTAGAAGCCTTTTTTCTTTCCCTGAATGCAGTATTGATTGTTAGAACTGAAGACCAGGTGACTCACCTTTTATGTTAAGATGTAGTGCTTTATTATGCTCCAAAAATATAAACACATACTAGGGTCACTTGGCCTTGTATATTTCCCTTCCCCATTCACAAGACTCATTCTTTACCTCTTCACCCAACAAACTTTACACATCAATCCCCTGCAGTACAGAAGCAAAAGCAGTGTGCTTCTTGGGATTCCTTCACAGCACAAACAGAAAGCTCCAAAATAGGGGAAAAGAAGTGAACAAGCAAGGAAAATTTTAATAACTCAAATTAACTGTACTCAATAAGCAACACCTGCAGTTCTGCTGCTTACCTCCTACTCCGTGAGCCTTGCTTTCCCATTACAAGAGCTTGACTTTCCTGCTTTTAAAATCTATTATGAGTTCACATATACACCAGAATCATCTCTGCAAGAAAAATGGCTAAAACTAATTGTCAGTTTTTCAGCTTTGTCATATCCATTCTCTGGTGTGACTGGGAGTTCTTTGCACAGCAAGTCCAGCAATTTCAGGATGAATTTTCTGTGACCTAGTCCTACAGCTAAACAGGTGTTTTGAGGAAACTGAACCTGCACAGGAACTGCTCTGTTGCCTGAGGCAGCGCTAAACTATTGAAGTGACAGAAATGAGTCTGAGATTACAGGGTGGAAAAGAAAAATTTAAAAAAAAAAAATCTCCCTAGCGCAAAAGTGAGGACAAGTAACAGAAAAGCAGATAATCTTTCAAGAGTAAGAGATACAAATGAAAATGTGCAGAAAAGTAAATTGAGACAAAACCAAATGAGAGTTATTTGCATACAATGTTTCTATAAAATGGATGTTTCCCACCACAGAGGGCTTCAGACTTCTCACTTGCAAATTCCAAAGAAAAATACTTAGCATTAGGAAGATGTCTCCAATTCCTCACCAACAGCATAACCAGCACCCTCAATACAGTAACAGAAATTCTGACCCCACAAAGAATAAAAGCAGAAGAACTTCTGTTGATTATTAGGTCAGGGTGGGGTCATTCATAAGCTTTTCAATTTCCACTTTTTCATAGAGTAAACCATTTGTAATGGAAGGTAAATAATCCATATTTCTTACTTTAAAAGAAAAAAACACACACGCTTAAAATATAGTCCTAATAACAGTATCATGCAAAGAATATAAAACTAATTTACATCTGTTCTACTCAAGTTATCTGAAAATTGCCTCTGTTAGGATTCCTTGAAAAACACTCTCCAGAATAGATGCTGCATCACAGGGGTTTTAAAACCTAAAATCACGTCTCTATGAAGACTCTCAGTAAGAAACAACCTCTCATATGACAAACACATGCTATTATCTACTCTGTCATTGCAGAATGTTACTTTAGTTTCTTCTACTAATAGGAGCTGTCATCACAACAGCTCAAATAATAGAGAAGACCAGCACAGAAGCTCAGTCACCTCTTGCTTTAGCACTAGTGCAGAGGGCAGATGGGTTTCAGCCCATAAATGCTCCTGACTACAGCTATACAGAATTCCTTTCATTAGAAAATGTTATGAGCTAAGTCATTATCAGATAGAATCAGTAACACCTACTGATAAAGTCATGATATCATATGGAAACTTTGAACAATTTCTTCTTTGAAGGGCACCAACCTAAGTATGCCCTTGGCGAATTTCAAAAGGAGATTGAAGGAAATACGGTACCTTTTTCTCTTCAACAAGTCAGTGGGAACTGAAGTTTTAAATGGATTTAAGAGAAGAAATTACAATGTAATTAAGTAGCTAATACTAAATTTACTTTTGTGAACTGTCACAGGGGAGTGCAGAACGAAGATCAACCACTACTCCAAAATTAAAGAGCATTGTTTTTATTCAAGACACTACTAAAACTGGGCAAGATTGTAAGAGCACACAATCATCGTGAACAACAAAGCGTGACTGACACAAACAAAGCAAGGTTCCTCAGAATTTCACCATCACACTAGTCAATAACTTAACAAAGCAATTTTCATTGCTGTCCTCTTCACCCTCCTCACCCATTACTCTCAACATACCCTCTCTGTACAGTCATATTGCATCCCAAGGGCAAGGACAGCAGAAACGTGCAGTGCAAGCAACTATTATTTCCTGTGCATTGTATGGGAATGCTAATGTAATTCAACAGTTGAGAGTAAGAGCTGCTAGGACCAACCATCAGGCAGTACGTGCAAGTTATCAGAATAGCAGCAAAGTTTTGGCATTTCTTAACTACTGAAGATGAGAGTAACAGTTTGGAGTTCCTTCTCCCTCTCCCACCAAGATTTAAAAAGGGAAAAACAGAGCAATATTTTATTTCCAGGTTTTGCCTAATTTATCAAATTTTTCAGGGAAGAAAGGAATGGAATCCAAATCAGTTTAATCACATTGAAGAAAAAATATATTTAAAACTGTTTTGAAGGATTTGTTTTGGAAATTTTAAACTTCAAAACTCTCATTTTCCTTCTTGGACACATCAGCATGATAAATACATATTTAACATCATGCATTTCAGAACTCAAGCATAAAACCCACAGAAATAGTTTATGCCCCATGCCCTCATGCCCCTCTGCTTCTCTGGAAAGAGCTAACAAGTGCCACGAGCTGTTTAAAAATAGCAAAAAGACTTCTTTGGGCCAAGTCATTGTCAAACTCCCTCAAGGAGCTAATGAAACTTTGCCTGATTAAAGATTGCAAAACCATGCTTTTCGCAGAATTAATGCAACATGCCAGGTCTTATTTTGTCATTCAGAGAGCCATGCCAACAGGAGTACAAGTACCATTGTAACAGTTTATCACAGAATGTAACGTACATGGGAAATATTCACACTTCAGAAAACACGGAGTGGCAAAAATAACTTTTGATGGGTAATCAACCACTGAATTAGCATGTCAACAGTCTTCACATTGTGTCAAGAGCACTGAATTTTGAGAAATAGCATATGTAAGGATGAAACTCCATGAACTTCGGAGTGGGAAAAAAAGCAGAGTTAAACTGATAAAAACAGAATAAAACCAGAATAGACAGCAGTGGCAGGAACTTGCATCTATTGAACATTTGTCTAGAATTGAGACTCAGGTAGTCTGATCTGTATACTACACAGACAGCGGGTCTGGTGGGGGTTGTTGGGGTATTTAACTGCAGAACTACAATTTTCCCTGAAGTCTTCAATGATCAAAGAAAATTCAAGTTTATTATTGGTTTTGAGAGCAGCTATATTTGGACTTGTGATCTTACAGATCACACTTGAAAGGTTATTCTGTGAAATAAGTTTTCCACTCAAACAGGAGATTATTTTTATGTAAGAATAACATGGCTTTCATAGTTTGGGCTTTTTCTTTCCCTGCACAACACCATGACCACTGTCTCCTTTCTTTTCCCATCAATGCTCCAGTTATAATTTAAGTGGCAAAGAAAGTGTAGAAGTTCTTAATTTTTAAAATTCAAAGTCAGATCTTCTACAAGCCATAGACAATCCCCGAATTTTCAACACTGCAAACTGACGGGCTACAAACACTACAGAACCAAACACTGCACTGTCAGTGACCTACATGTATAATTTACTTACTTTTAGGTGTCAACTTTTAATAGTACTCAGTGTTGAGGCTCTGAACTATCATAGGAAAAGAAAACTCACAAAAGTGCATTCTGCTCTTCCTGCTGCTTTTTAAACACGTGAACTTCTGAACAAAACATTCTAGAATATATTGAAATAAAATGAAGAACAGAGTCATCCTAATAATTAACAGCAAAGTAGCATAGTAATATAAAAAATATATTTAGTAGCAATTTATTTTCTTATGCCATTACAACAAGTTTTACTTCCTCTGCAAAGCTTATAAGTTATCTTTAAAAATATATATATTTCCAGTTTTTCCTAAGGAAAATATCCACATGTAATTAATTATTTACATGGATTTGTAAATCACTGCATTACAACAGATAGATAAATCTCCTTATCTTAAAAAAGTATACAGCCAATAAACTAGTGTCCAGAAAAGTTTAGAGGCGATACTTTTTTCAGAGGGGAAAAAAAAAAAATCACCAAACTTATCCTCTGGCAAGTATCAACAAAGCAATGGCACGTGACAGCACAGTATCATTTTGCAACAGAAATCAAGCAATGACCATTAGCAAATTCCCATAGAAAGCATCTAGGACATCAGAGTGAGATTTATGATGGCAGAAAAGATTCTTGCAAGGAAATCGCTAAAAACACTGACTGTTTCAAAGCATGTCCCTATTACCACCACTGGGCACTAACAGTATCTCAAGATCTGAGCCCCTTACACAGGCACCAGCCTTTAGGGAGAAAAAAAGTCACAACCCACCACACAAAAGACACCCTAAAAGTTTAGAGCCTGACCTGAAAATCTGAAAGATCAGCCCAGAGACCAAAGCTGAGTCTCCCCAACTATCCTGAGGCTACTCCAAGCCCATACACAGTTTGAAGACTGGGAAGTCACCTTAAGGACTCATTGCTCCAACACTTTCAACATAGCCTAGGTTACAAACCTCTCAGAATGGGTTTGGAAGCTGCCTACTTTGTGAACACGAAAGAGGTCACATTTTCTCCATTTACCCTTGAGCCAGCTGTTGAAAGAGAGGAAGCAGAAAAGCCTGGAGCACCGACACCACAGTAACAAGGTGCTGTCTTCACATCCTAGGAGCTCTCCTTCAAACTCAGGTCTCATGAAATGAAGAGGTGACAGGCAGGAGGAACAGGAGCTTGCTGAGCCAGGACTCAGAGGACCTGCCTGCCAGAGCAGTGCTTTTCTTCCAGTTGATCAGCCTTCTTGGGGTGTTAATTTACATTCCATTTTAAAGCATGAACACTGGGCAAATTTGAGGGAGAAATACGAGAAACCACAGCACTCTACAATGAAAGAGATAACCGGACAGAGAGAATGGGATATTAACTGTTTCAGGCAGTACCAAACGTGGCGTTAAAGGCAGGGAGGTTTACTAATTCAAAAGATACCAACTTCACAGAAAAACCAAACCAAAACCCAAACAAACAAAAACCACAAACCACCACAAAGCAAAGGACAAATCTTATTCACCCTTGATTAAGTATAGCTTTAATCTCGGACTTTTCAGTTCTAGTTTCAGGAGCTCTGGGCATATAGCCCAAAAAAAAGAAAACATAATTCACACTTATCATACTTTCCTAATCCCTTAAAACTTACTTCTACTGGGAGAAATGTCACTTTGCTGGTCAGACATTGTGCAATAGGCCAAAATGTGCTCTTTCCCTGCCCTGAGAGCACAAGTCTTTGCAGTTAAAATTGATTGTGCCATTTGTGTTCAGCTGGAGTAGTGTCAGAGCAGTCTGCTCACTCATGACACAAGGCAGCATTTATTAGAGCAATAAACAAAAAGTAATCACATGGAATACTTTCAGGGGGACACAGTATGGTAGCAAACCTCCTCCACAGGACCCTGTGGCCGTGGTCTAAACCCCTGTCGGGGAGGAAGGAGCCAGGGCAAAAAGCACCTCCTGGGCTGCCCATACCACGTTGCCGTGAAGCCTTCCACAGCTGAAGCTGGTGTTCTGCGGACCCCCCTTCGCTGCCCGTCGAGTGACCGCGTGTGGACGAGCCACCACCTGCCCAGCAGCGACCCGCAGGCCTGGGTCGGCGGCCAGGGGAGGCTGGAGGAGACCCCAGCCCTCGCCCGGGAGGGTGTCCACCCTCCACCCCACAGGCACATCCCTGTTCCATGACAGAGGTGTGAAAAACAAGCACAGCACAGGCAACACCCTGACGCGCGAACCGGCGCGCCGAAGCACCTTGCTCCTCGCCGCGCAAGCCTCCACGCGTGGCCCCGCCGCCCTTTTGGAAGCCGCTTTTCCCATCCTTGGGCCGCAGGAGCAGCGCGACCCTCTCCTCTCGGCCGGGCCGCCGCCGGGGAGCAGGGGAGCCCGGCCAGGGGCTGGGGTCCGTCCGTGCCCGCTGCCAG
>VZZY01025334.1:289611-359186 GCA_013400335.1 Eurystomus gularis | reverse complement strand
TGCGCGGTTAGCGGGCCGAGGGCGAGCGGTCGCTGCCCGCCCTCGCTGGCTTAGCGGCCGCCTCGGGGGCCGCTGGTAGCTGCAGGTTCGCTCGTTACCTCGTAACGCTTCCGAGCCTGGCACGGAAGCTCAGCTCTGCTCGGTGGGGGAGGTCGGGAGCAGCGGGGAAGGGGCGAGGCGCCGGCCCCGCCAGGGGCTCGCTGGTAACGCAGCTGAGGTTTGTAGCTCTGAGGACTGCTGTGTACTTCCCAAACGACATGCGGCCGGTGTTCCCTTCTGCTGCTGACTCCAAACTCTGACTTTCGACAGTAGGGCTCCTGCAAATGAGTAACTGTAGGACTAAGGAGTAGTGTGCTTTTCCTGTTACTTGGAGGAGCTTTCTTCACAAAAGCACCTCTTGCTTTTGAGTTGGTGCCCACTCATACTTTGGAATGTCTTCTAGTGGGAACCCTGAATTGAAACCTATGTTCTGTTGAGGAGAATGCCAAGTGCTCCACATTACATCCTGAATATCTAAGACAAGACTAGTTTCTAAAGACCTGGCAAAGTTTCAGTGACTTGGCTGTGTTCAGGGTAGCAACTGTTGACCCTCATGGTTTTTTTTTTTCTTGTTCATTTCAGGGATAACCACAGCAATGGAGGATTACACAAAAATAGAGAAGATTGGGGAAGGTAAGTATAGAGAACTGTGAGCCCTGTAATGCTCCACGGCTTGAGCTATCAAGTATCATAGAAGCTCTGTGCACTTTGGCTACTAGAGGAACTACTGAGATTCAGCCAGCAAAACAAGCCTGTGGTTTACTGCAGTAATCATCTCTAAATGTAAAAGTTTTCAGACTGCCCATCTTTTGAAGATAATACGGTCCATTTGAAACAACTGATCAGTGTTGAGAAGCATCTGCCTTCATATTGATGGCTAATGGTGTAATTTTCCTTCAAGAGGGGGAAAGAAAACATATTCTGAGGCCTGAAACCAGCTTTTCAATTAAGGAAGCTCCTGTATTCCTTTGTGTATGAAGTTTACCAGTTGCTCCTGAAGCAACTGTTGGATATATTTAATTTGCTCAGAGCTGCTGGTACAGAGTAGTGGATTGTTCTGCTTGGTTGACATCCAGTCACTGTGCTTGTCAAGGGAAAGAGCAGACTGTAAACCTCTGGAGAAGTGAATTATTTTTTAACAATTAATGTAGTATAAGGCACTAAGAAGATTGCTTGAATGCAATCACAACCCCCTTTCACTGGAAATCCTCCCTGTGTTAAATGTAGAAGTCAGTGTGTTTTACAATGCTTTACCTTTATGTGGACTTGAGAATTTGCGGTACGCTACTCTGAGAAGGTGATCTCGGAGGTAATCACAAAATGTATGGGCTTGGATCTTATAACAAAGCTTTGTAACTTGTGCGTATATCTTTCTTCTTGAAAAAAACTAGCTTAAGATGCCTTGGTTTGAGGGTTTGACTTCTGTGAATGCTGATGATTAAGGGAGATTATTGATTTGAGATTTACCCCTGGTTCAATTTTAGCCTCTGCTGGGACCCACAGCACTACCCTCTCTCCTGCACCGAGGGTTAAGATCTTGCCTGGAAGTTAATCCACCTGAAACTCGCATAGTAATCTGATCTTTACAACTACATCTGCCAAATATTCAAGTCTCACACTTAGGCTACTAAGTGCCGTGTCCTAACAGATGATACTGTTTATGGGTGCTATGCATTAAGCAAAACAAAACTATTGCACGGTTCAATTGCCAAAATGTAGTAGTTCATAATCAAGCAAAATACTTAAAATACTTGATTGCAAGGACTCTTGCCTATGTTAGCAGTTCTTACTTGCGATGACTTCTCTGTACCCGAAGCTGCTATTTCCTGTATGTGTTTCACTGTCTTTTTGTTCAGGTACCTATGGCGTTGTGTATAAAGGTCGGCACAAAATCACAGGCCAAGTGGTTGCAATGAAGAAAATACGTCTAGAAAGTGAGGAGGAAGGTGTTCCAAGTACTGCTATCCGAGAAATTTCTTTACTAAAAGAGCTGCATCATCCCAATATAGTCTGGTATGCATATACTGGTATTTAGCTAAACTCTTTGAAGAGCACCAAATCCCTCAGATAAATTATTTTTGCATCATTCTAGTGAGGCGAGAGCTACTCTGCTTAATATAGGTCTGCTTTGAAGCAAATAACTATACATCCTGTGTTTATGCCAGCTAATTAAGACTTCCTCATGCTGCCTCTTCCCATTCCAGGAATCTAATGGATTTTTGTTGATTTTGTGATTTATGTAAGTTATCTTCAGAGCAGTTATTGTCAGAATGGAGACTGCACACTCTGGTTGAAGCTGTTACTTTAGTCAGTCTGAGAATTTTATTTGCCACCTTGGAATAGACCATTTGACTTGAGTATTCTTGCGTGAGCCTCTGTCATCAATCTTTTGCAGCAGAGATTTACATGTGCCAGCTATGACAGCATAACACAACATCTGAGCTATGAGTGAAACTCCCATCAGAGACTAGTAGACATGTAGAATTGATTGCGGCTATTGTTTTGCCCACAAAATGTTTACTTGCTCTTTGATGCAACAAAATAGTTTAATGTGCCTTAGAACTGGCCAAGTTCCAGCCATGTCGTGTCTCTATGTATGCTTGGGTTTAGGAACCCTTACAATCTATTAAGGATGAAGGAGATACTTACAAACCTGTGCAAATCCTGCTGTGTATACTAGGTTCCTATTATATTCCCTTAAACTGTCCTAGTAGTTCAGGCTCTGCTGTAATAAGCCAGCTTCAAACAGAAGCTGGGCATTAACACCCACAGCCTTTTTTAAAGGCAACGTTTCTTTTCCTTAGACTTCTGTGTCCAATACTAGGTATGAGGAAATGTAAGTTTAAGATGAAGCATATAGGTTTTTATCTCCGTCTGACACTGTTTCAGACTTGATTTTCCAGATGACAGTATAACTCATTAAGTCTGTTAATGTTTGAGGACTGAAAGCTTTTTAAGACTTTCACAATAGGAACCTGGAAATGTCAGCTTGTATCCCTGCTGAGAGAGAAAATGTAACTGTGAGGCCATGCGTTTTGCAATGAAGCTGATTGTACACTCAATTTTTAGTCTTCAGGACGTTCTTATGCAGGATTCAAGACTGTACCTTGTATTTGAATTCCTTTCCATGGATCTCAAGAAATACTTGGATACTATTCCATCTGGCCAATATTTGGATCGTTCACGTGTTAAGGTAATGAGGACAGTTTCTTAATATGAGAGAAATTAATCTAAAGATGACCTACAAAGCTGAAAGCAGCTCTTACTGTCAATGTAATTAACTCCTTGAGGGGAAATGAAAGGTTAAAGAAGCAGCTATGGATAATAAGATGACTGACTTTGGCTCTCAAATGCCACTTCAAATTCTTTCAATTACTGAAATTAAACTGCCTTAAACTAAGCTTAAGTAAAGAATTGATGTGTGGCTTTATGATACTAGCTCAATATCTGCAATGCTTTAGCTCTCCCCATAGTAGCAGGAATGGAGATCCAATGTGTAAGGGAACAGCTTTGTTGCAGAACACTAACTTTTAGTAAAGGTCACTCTTTTTTTTTTTCCCTCCCACTTCATTCTTTCTAGAGTTACTTGTATCAAATCTTGCAAGGTATTGTCTTCTGCCATTCAAGAAGAGTTCTGCACAGAGACTTAAAACCTCAGAATCTCTTAATAGATGACAAAGGAGTGGTTAAACTGGCGGATTTTGGATTGGCTCGAGCCTTTGGAATTCCAGTGCGCGTATACACTCATGAAGTGAGTTGAAATATCCTCTCGGTTATTTGGACAATGCTTACTATCTTCCTGGTAATAAATGAATATGAAACAGCAAAAAAAAAAGTCAGTCTTTGAAGCCATAAACTAACAGTATCAAAGTTTCATTTCAGTTTTTTTCAGTGGTTTTCCATCTCCCTGACTGTGGTTTTACTCCAATGTTCCAAAGCATTTAGGAATCCAACTATTACCTTGACAGTGAATCAGAGAGGCCAGAACTTGCTGCACAGTGTTGTGTAAGGGTGTTTCTGCTTCACAGAGCACTCAAGTTTGAGGGTTTTGGTGGCTAGGTGCTGAAGGCTTCCTGCTCTTTGGGAAGTGGTGTGGGCAGCTGCTTTGCTTGCGGTAGAAACTGCTGCAATGGAGTTTGTTATATTTCTCTATAAATGAAGTCTGAAAATAGTATTTTCATTAAAACTTCTAGCAATATCTAATTTAACCAAAATACCTGTGAATGCTGTTTAATAATGAATGAGCCATTGTGCTTGCAGTCGGACCTGATTCTATAAACTTATAAAAAAATTTCTTCAATAGGTAGTGACGCTGTGGTACAGGTCTCCAGAGGTGTTGCTAGGATCTGCTCGTTACTCTACTCCTGTGGATATATGGAGCATAGGTACCATATTTGCTGAGCTGGCAACTAAAAAGCCACTTTTCCATGGGGACTCGGAGATTGACCAGCTCTTCAGAATCTTCAGGTATGTCAGGCTGAAACTGTCCTTGCTACTTGTGCAGCATTGCAGAAGAGTGCTGTGTGCTTTTTAAAACCATAGTAGTGCCTACAGATTTCAGGCTAAATGGTTTAATATTTTGCTTCTGCTTGCATAGAGCTTTGGGGACCCCCAACAATGAGGTATGGCCTGAAGTGGAATCCTTGCAAGACTATAAAAACACATTTCCCAAATGGAAGCCTGGCAGCCTTGGAACACATGTCAAAAACTTAGATGAAAATGGACTTGATCTGCTGTCTGTAAGTAGTCTTAAGCTGCTGATTAAGGAACTGAACAGGTTGTTTCAAGTACTGTAGAATATATAAAGCTAGACTAATTGGCTAGAATGAAGATATGGAGATCTTCAAGCTATCAGTGGTGGTATGGGCTGTTAGTCTTGTAGAACTGACACCATGTGTGACATTGACTCATTTCCTAAATAATAGATAACTAGACTACTTCTCATTAAGCAATTAGGCCTCAGCTTTTTAATACTAATAAGCCAGAAACAACTTGAAAGTGGGGATGAGCTTCTACAAACATGTCTAAGTTCCTGCCCACAAGCTGTAGCTGTTGCCTTCCTGGTGCCAGCACTAATTGTAATGTGGCTGTATAAGTGCTGATCCTGTTGGAAATGTTTTTCCTTTATGGTATCATGTGGATTAATCTTGGTAGGCTCATCTTGGTTAAGCCTTCATGGTTGTCTGAACTGAATAAATAATGATGTAAACAGCTGAATTTGTGGATTAGCTGTGAAACCAGGTACTTAAAGTCAGTCTGTAGTACTGGTCTCAACTGCCTTTTTCATTTAAAGAATTTTGGCTGTGGTGGATTAGCTTTTAATTGGTATGTTTTATCCAGTTCTGTTGCCATGCAGTTGAACTACCACACTAAGCTTTTATTGGACAAGCTCTTCACCAGGTTTTTCCCTTTAGTGCTCTTCCAGTTCATGTGCTGCCATGGCACCTACTTTAGATTACATCTTAGGTGTGATTTTTAGATGTACCTAAGTGTAGGAATGAACCTTGGTGACTTGCAAAGCTGTGTTTGTACAGTGCAGGATTGCATATGGGTGTGTAGTGTGGGTGCTCTGTGTCTTCAGCTGAAACTTCAGAACCATCCTGGTATAAGGGGAACCTCCTACAGCAATCACCTGTGTAGCTGGCTCGTGTTTAAGTGAAGTAGTTTGTTACCCATCTTGGTATGGATATGGCAAAATGCTCTGAATGAAAGTGTTACCCAAGAAGCTCAGATGACCACAATTTCTCCCAATTTTTCTGGCTGCAGATCAAACTGCCAGCCTGAACAATGTGTTAAACACACAGCTGTTTTTTGGATGGCTCTCTGAACCTTGCAGCAATGTTGTTTTACAGAGATAACTGACTTTATCTGGGGATAATACCTCTGTGTCCACTGACAGCATCTGTATTACATCAGTTTGAAGTAAAATTGTTACTGACTATATTTACAAGCTAAAATCAATAGAACAGCAAGTGAATCTTGTTGACAATCATGTAACTGGCCTGCTAAGTATGCAGCTGAGCTTAGTTGTAGCTTCATTGTGTAAAAACAACGCTTTGGGCTGCTGCTAATAAATGCAAAACCACTAGTTCTTCAAAGGGTGTTCACACAATACTAATCTCAAAGCATACTACATTCTGTAAAATCTTGTATAGTATTGCCATAATAAATGTTGAAAGCTTAGCTTCCTATTAATGCTTGGTGGCAGTGGTACTGGCTAAATTCTTAGGCATCTGGAATCTATTTAGTTCTCCTATGGCACTTTAAGCCTGAAGCAGTAATATAACTTTAAAAGCAACAAAGCCAAATATATTTCATTGTGGCTCACAAGTTCAGATGTGTCAATGGAAGTGTTAATTTCACCTTCTAAGACTATTGCAGATGGAAGCAGTGTGTAAGACAGCTATCTTTGACAATGGGTTTCATATTTTTGTGGTAAGACCAACTGCCTGAGTGAGGTTTTAAACTTAAGATCTTCATAAGCCAAATGACTTGTGGCCGGCATTTCAAAGCACTTACTGGCTGTCATCAAAAGCCTTGGTCTATCAGAAACAAGGTTCCAGAAACGATGTTCCAGACTGCTCAGAGAAGAAATGGTTACTTTTAGCGGCTAAAATGCTGTAGTCCAATGTCATGGCATCCCTTTTTTTCAGAGAAATGTGGCCCTTTTTGTCTGAGTCAATTCGAAGAGAACCTTTGATATCAGTATTAGCTATAAGGGCTATAGCTAATGGGAACCTGTCCCAAGGTAAAATTGGATGTGAAAGGTTAAATCTAGAGGCAGCGCTGCATTTGGCAGGAGTTCAGAGAATATAAATGCAAATTCAGGGGTTTAAATCAACTTGGAAGGCTGCCTGTAAGATGAAGTCTAAAGATAGTTCACTGTCAAGACTGAGTACTAGGCAAAGTGTAATACTGGTTAAGCTTTTTTTCTGAAAGACAAATTTGTTTTGGGGATGGGGGAGAAGCAGCTAGTAGTATCCTGATTATTTACATTTGAAATGTACTTTCCTTTAAGGAGAAATAAAAGCAATGACTGCAGATACTTTGCTGGTTTTAGGTCTAGTAGAAAGCTGTTAGGTGCCTCATTCTTTTCCTTTTTTTTGGCAGTTTGTATATGATATAAACTGTAGATGCCTTTTTTAAACTGCTAGCAAAACAAATCTCTTGCTGCTTCTACAAAGTTCTGGGGGCTATTTTAGTGGCTATGGCATCCCCTGTATTTGCTCTCAACTTTATTATTATTGTCTTCAGCTGAAGTAACTTACTGCAGAGAAATTGAAGTTTTCAACTCCGGGTTTCATCAGTTCTGCCTGCTTGTATACTGCTTTCCTCTGGATTCTGAAACAGTGATCATTCTCTTATATTTTAAGTGTAAACCGCTGCACCAAGCTGAGTAGAAGCAATTTGATATTGGCTTCTTCAATGGCAGTTTAACACAACAAGTGTACAACCACTTGTCCTTGTAAGCACTTGGGGCTTTAACAGCCTAAAGCTTATAATGTCCCTTAGTAGAGAAGCTGAGACTGATAATGATTGTCACTTGATGCCTGGATGTTGTTCAGGGCATATGGCACCTCGATACATGTGTGGGCTTGGTTATTGAACGTGAGAATAAATGTTTCTTCCCTTTCTGAGATGTTATGCGTTACTACTGCCCTACTACTGACTTGTAGGTAGAAATAACCTCTGCCTCTGAGAAATCATGGAACATAGAGGGGAAACTTGTCTTTATGGTTACTTTATTACTATGGTTAAATATCTACGTATTTAACATTATTTTAGTTCCCATTTCATGAGGGAGTAATTGTTTTCTTTTTCTTCCAGAAAATGTTGATTTATGATCCTGCAAAAAGAATTTCTGGCAAAATGGCCTTGAATCATCCATATTTTGATGACTTGGACAAATCCACTCTTCCTGCTGATCTGATTAAGAAATAATAGACCTTTGGACTTAATCAGCCAGAGTGAAATAATTGTGATTACTTTTAATACTAAGTGTGTGTGTAACTTTTATATCCGTCTTTCTGCTTTAAAACTGTTTTAGTCTGTTTGGTTTCTTTTATCTAAATGTAAATATTAACCTATTAGTGCTGAGTTCAAATACAATGCAAATATTGTTGCTGTTAATGCAGTGAAGTTTCTATAAATAAAGATTTAAATCCAGTGAAGAACTGAACTTATTCCAGACTATGGGTGCTCTACAAAAGGATTCTTTCTTTGGAATGTACTGGTAAGGTATCACTTGTCTAAAAAACCAGCTAGCCTCAACTACTGAATTGCTGTTCTTGAAATGATAGGAAGATCCAATAGGAAATTCCTCTGAAGTTTGAGTTGTTTCGATATTAAGTTAAAGTTTTACTTGAGCAATCAATGCGCCAAAGGACATGGGAACTGAAGTATTCTGAACTGAAGAACTGCAGCTTACTACTTATGCCACAGATGGCCAAACTCAATTTAGGGTTTGAGGTTTTGAAGGTATTTGCAAACCAGCATTTGGAAAAATCCTGGTTCAGTGTGCTTTTCTGTTGTCTTGAAGGCCCAAGAATTTACCTAGATGTCAGCGTGTTAACTTGGGAATTGGCATAGTTCCAGCTCCTGGACCAGTCAAGGTACGATGTCTTCAATTAATTTTACATGGACTGTCTATATACCGATGCGTAACTTCATAACAGGGCTCCTTCCAACTGCTACTAGAAATGCCATTCTCTAATTATGATTAAAGGTAGAGCCCTCTGGATTATGCTTGAATTTGAAAACTAATCTGACTTCATATAGGAATAGTGAAATAAATGTTGACTTAACATGACTGCTAGGAATTGTAATCACACTGAGATGCTACATGTCTACAGACTCTCCCATGATTCAAGCAAGGGCTTTCTAAAGCTCCTCAGCATTTACCTTTACAGGTGAGAGTACTGTAAAAAGTTCAAACAAAATTCAAAGGTATATACTAATAATTGTACGTTAGATTTCCAATTGCTACCTCTGTTCCTGGCTTTCAGATACATCAATAAGGATGAGGTGCTCATCTGTCTCAGGTTTTATTGGAGCTAAGCACTATGGGCCTCTCTTACTTGCTGGTTAGGGGCCAAAGCTTGCAGTGGAGTGTGGAAGAGCAATTAAAGTATTTAGGTTTCTAAATCAGGCATGTGAATGGAACAAAATGAACTCTTCGTAAACATTGAGGTTTGTAAAAGCCCTGTCCTACAGCTGCTGAAGACAGTTTGCCACAAAAGCAGCAGAGATGATGACATCCTGTCCCTCATCTGCTTATTGTGT
This sequence comes from Eurystomus gularis, assembly GCA_013400335.1. Classification (NCBI taxonomy): domain Eukaryota; kingdom Metazoa; phylum Chordata; class Aves; order Coraciiformes; family Coraciidae; genus Eurystomus; species Eurystomus gularis. The sequence continues at coordinate 349,865 of VZZY01025334.1, read as the reverse complement.
ATTGAGTAGCTGAAAGTACTAGTGTTAGACCTAGTTCTTGTTAACGAGTAGTATTTTTAGATGTAAATACCAGTTGGGGTGTTAGCACTGCTCTCTGCAGAGTGGTTCTTAGTCTCTGGAAGTAGCTGGATGCTGTCAGCTTAATGGGGTCATTTAGCAGTGGTAAGCCAAGGAGAGGAGAGTTTTTGAAATTGCTTATACAGAAGGTGACTTAATTGAAGGCAGAAGGGAAGAAGACTGCTATGGCTGACTCCCTTCTATTAACTCATCTAACAGGATGCAATTTCAAGACAAACTAGGGACCTAATCTACCTGCTTTTGACTGTAGTAATGTTACATGAGCTTTACAGGCTGGAGGTGGTATTGCTGGTGCCAGGGTTATCTTGGTGTAGAAAAACAAGGGGAACCTGCTAGCAGAAGTTTAGCTGGTTAAGCAAGTACTGGGGACCCTAACATTTAGTCTCTTCGTAGTGGACTGACTTAAGTTCTTGTGTGGAGAAGATGACTTCAGCTAGGCAAACTCATATTTTTGTTGCTTGCAATACTGGTAAAGTCCTATTTTTGTCATGTAAGTACTGGTGTCTGTCTCCGTGTCATGTTATACAGTGAACGCTTCAGCCTATCCTACCTAAAAGGTTTCAGTACTGAAATTTATTAAGAAAGCTTTTTAAACAATTTACCCAGGCACTGTTATGACGGGGTGTAACACAGCTAGTGTTGTAGCTCTGAATGAACTATTATAGTACTCCTAGCAAACGGGACAGACAAAAGAACACAACACTGCCCTGTCTCTGAGGTCTGAGAAGGCGAATATCACACCCAAAGACATGACTTAATAGCTCTTTTCTGAAATACAGCGCAACATTATCAATGATGCAAATAACTTACCTGAAGGAAAAATACATCTACAATTTGTAACTGCCCTGCTGTCTAGCCCTAGTATGTGGAAGGGTTGTGATGCTCAAGTTGTGGCCATCTGAAACACACCTTATACTGGTGAAAACTCGAGGTGCCTTGTACTTAAGGGGTTTACTCTGCTGTGGGTAATAATTAGCAGCCTTGTTTATTGATAGCGCTTTGGCTGCATGTTGTAAGAACTGAATTGCAATAGTAGGATACTTGTCCTTCAGCTGAGAACACTAGTGCCTGGCAGGGTTTCACTGGTTCCTATTTTTCATTAGGATATTTAGACAACGGAATTGTACTAAGCAGTTAGATATGGGCCTGCCAGGCAACAGTTATTTTTCATAGCTGCAGATGGAGAATGATTAGCTGAAAACAGAAAACATTGTACCTTTTCTGCAGTGACTAAAAGTTACTGTATGAAGGATGTGGGTTTTTCCTCCCACTATGTGCAGCAGATTTAGTACTAAGTTACCCAGTAGTTAGGTTACTAAGTGCCCATTTACTGTTATTACTAGTAAATAACTATGTTGAATTTATAGAAGTCCATAAAGGCAACTTTAGAGACATTGACCATCTGTAAAAGCTCCACAAGTTTGCAGTAGCTTTCTTCTGAAAGTTGTAAGAACTGGAGGTAGAATTACTTTTATTTAAAAGCAGTCTGCTCTTGGTTGAAATTGAGTTCTATAATGTTGCATCAGAATTACCTCTGGTGCTACAGCTGCTGCTCAATAACATGTTTTTTACTAGAGCACAGGCAAACCCCAGAAGAGAATGATCAACTTAACCTGCTGCTTACTCCACTTGCTTGTCCTCCATCCCATTAATGTTTAAAAAAGTTTGGTGTATACAAGAATAGGATTTTACAGAGGATCAAATTAGGGTTTTGGTGGGCTTTTTTTTAAGTTTCTAAGTGCTAGCAAGCTCTGTTCTTTTCAAAATAGCCAACTACCTTCTAGATACTTGTAGAGTGAGCTCAGCTGCTTTTATTTTACTCAGACGTAATTCATCTTAGTGAGAATATGGTGTTACCATCTGCTGCTTTTAAAATAAGTGCTTCTTAAAAATAGAGATTTTATGGGGAACAAAGAAAAGGGAAGAACTTTACTTTCTAGATCCTTGAATGGGGTAAATACTGTAAAAGCCAATGTAAAAAAACCAGTACCTCTTTATGTGCTGGTGCAGAGGTGAGGGTCAGAGGTGGTTGTTCCTGGGCCAGTACTTTTAGGAATGCCTTTATGCTTCAGTGTTCAATTAATTGATCTTTTTTCGATTTGACCAGGTAGCACAGGGTTTGAAGACAGGTATGCTCTGCTGCAGACTTAACCTGTTTCAAACAAGGTTTCTTTTACAATCTGTTCTAGTAACTTACCTTTTTTTGTGAATGTTTTTCTATCATTGTTTATGCACCTTTATGGCACCTAGAGATATATCTGTTGATGCTGTTCCCTTTTCCTGAAATTGCTGCTACCAACCATGCAGAACTCATCTCTTCATACATTTTCCTTTTACCCAGATTGTCTCTCATTTGACAGTCTCTAGCAATTTGATCATACCTCTGGTGTCCCTTCCTTGCTTATTTTCTTGTCTTAAATAGTTCCCATCATACATCAGCCACATCTAGAGTAATGTTTGCTTTTGAAAGTGTAAGTTTCTTTTCTCAGAGGCTCTCATTTTTAAAACTGATGGGCTGTGTGTGCTGTTACAAAGCATATTCTCTGCCCAGTGTTTACTGTGGAAGGAGATGTGAGAAATTGCATGAAAGAGAAAAGAGAATGTTTCAGGTAAAGGTAAGTCCAGGAAGATTAAGAGCTAGCACTTCCCACCCATAGGATGAATGCTCTGCATTAGCATGTGCCATCTTAGAGCAGCACTTGGAGGCTGAGGCAGAGACAGGTCTAGTGATTTGTATGGAGGAGAACAAAACTTTAAGTCCTGTAGTTCAACACGGTGTTTGGTTTGGTCTGTTTACCCATGCCTGTGAAGAGAGCCAGGAAGAGTTCCTGGGGGGCCATCTGAAGGAGGAACTTACTGATGAGGAAGGAGGAGTCTAAGCAGGTAGGCTGCTTGGAGTACAGGACAATTGAAATGCAAACACCAGAAACACAAGGGGGAAAAAGGGTGATCTGAAGGCAATGAATAGTGTGAAAGATGTAAGAAGCTTCCTAAATACTTACTCAATGGACAAAATTTTCAGTTTGAGACTCTTGGTCTCTCCTTTCTGGTCTAACCCTGATGTCAGAACCCTTCTAAGGGCAATGTAGCAGAACTGATGCTAATTTATAAAAAAAAAAAACCCAACACTAGATCTCAGTGCTAGCCAGGAAGCACTTGTGGAGGGAAGACTTTTTTTCCTTCTCTGGAAAGCAGAAGCCCTTCAGAGCTGAGTTGGGAACTTCTTCTCCTGAACTGTCCTGGCCTTTGCTCACCAGCCTTGTGCTTTGCTTGTGCAGAAGAGTCTGTGTGCTGTCTTGGCAACTATGCTGCACTGGGCTGACCTCTGCTTTAACCAGTTAACTTCTTGTTGTCAAAACAGTGTCTGTTTGAGGCTTGGTGTGACATGACTGCTCTGAAACTGGTCAGTGAGTTGCAGCTGACTTACTTGTAACCTGCTCTGTTGGCTCTACCAGGCTGTTTGGCAGTATTTGATTTAGAGGAAAACAAAATACCCTCACCACAATCTACATACCCAGCTCTGAAAGAGTAAGGCTAGGCATGGTATCTCATCATTCCCATCCATGTCCCTCACTAAATGGATTATAGTTGCACCTAGAGGGTGTGATAATATCAGCCTTAAGTGCTGTAGAAATGTGAAATGTCTGTCCTAATCCAAATTACACCTAGTGGTAACTTGTTAGTGCTGGGAAAGGACTATTCTCAATTTGAGGTGCTAAAGAAAAACTTCAACCCTTAATGCAACTGCAATTACTAGAACCAGAAGAGTTGTATTTATGGCAATTGGCAAAGCTGAGTCCATTCAAACACCCTGCAATTTAACAGGAAATTAGAACTTTACCTACTGCTTTATGCTGTGTGTGGAATTAGTGCCAAAGGGAATAAGGTTAAGGTAATGTGATAAAAAGGAGGTGGTTAATGATTAAAAAAAATTCTTGTTAAATGAAGGAAAATGCTGCACAGCTCTGAACAATTAAAGTTGGAAAATGTCCCTTATGCATAGGCTGGTTTCTGACTGAAGACTAAAGCTGCTGTTAACTAAATCAACAGAGCAGCTCAGGGTGGGGCTGAAGATGCCCTGACTTGGGACAGTCCTGCAACACCTGGTAAATGTGTGTTTGATCTAGTTCCTATGGTGCTAAAAGGTGACTGACTTCAGCTTTTCACTGCTGTGTGTAGATCTCTTTTCAGCACCTGTATAATCACTTTTCTCCGGGAGGGAGGGGATGTCAAGCTATTGTGACATTGCTAAAAAAGAATATGTAAACAACCTCCCCCTCTGTTAATTACCTAAGGAACCTCCTGTTTGCCCTGGAAACACTACAAAGTGCTCCTTTGCTACTTCACCTGTTGAAGCATGGGGTAGGTGTGAGATTTATATTGCCCTGAGGGGTGGGAAATGTACCTGCTGGAATCCTAAAGAAGATACCTGTTCAGCCAGACTGCACCTGCATTGCTACACTGAACATTACTTTTAAGCAGCAAATGATTGAGAACTTACTAGTGTTCCTCTGTCAGTCTCTGGGGTTAGCTCTGGATAGCCAGTTCTGAACAGCAGTATTTCCTGCTTGGTGTCTACAGACCTGCATGAAGACATAGCACTGCTACTGGCCCTACTCAATTTTATTTTGCATCACTGTTGTAAAGACTGAGTAAGAATAAGGAAACTGATACAGAGGCCATACTTAATTAAGCCTGACCATTCATTCTCAGCCAAGATCCCTGCCTTATTTATGACAGGCTGCATCAATTTATGGGGTAATGTAAAAATTTCCCATTGCTTTGACCACCAGCTGCTCTGGATTACCTCTGCTGTATCAATGGCTGATTTCAGGTAATGACTCTTGGTTTTGTTCCCATAGTGTATTTCTGTGTGAAGTATTGTCTTCCCTCACATAAATGTCAGCAGAGTACTGGGTGCTCACCTCTGTTGTTGGGCATATTTTATTTCAGCGTGGTCTGCTGGATATTTCAGTATGTTCTCATTGTGTCTGAATCAATAGCAGTCTCTATTCCTGTTGCTGCTGATTAACTGACTGATCTCAAAAATATATATCCAGCATAGGTGGCTGGCCGGCTGCCTTTAATGGAAGAACTGGAAGCGGTAGCTGGTCTTTCATAGTTGCTAAAATGACAGGTATTATGACTTTGGCAATAATTAGTGGCTTTACAGGATTAGTTATATTCAGTTCTTTGAATTTAGTAAAAGCCTTTCTGCTGACCTCTGTAGGGTTTAGATTAGACCATTGTAGGGTGTTAAGAAAATATTTTCCCAAACTATTTTAAGTAGTAACCTATTTAATTTAATTTTTAAAAGGTCCTCCCTACAACTCATACCCAGCGTGAGCAAGGCAACATGTTTGTGACTGAGCCCCAAAAACTGTGAACTTGGTAATTTCCAGCATGGATCCTTAGTCCTGGAGGAACATGCTTTTCCCATGACAGCTTAGACTTCCTTAGCAAGCAATGTCCCATGGGCCCTTCTAATCCAAGTGGGAGTAAAGGATCTTCCCTGTTCTTGATTTGCTCTGCACCTACTGCTTTTCTTTGTACAAGACCCATTAACTATCACTTTTCCTGCTAATTGTTGGTCTTTCAGAGGAGTTATTTTTGCCTAAAAAAAGAGATTTTGTGCTTATATCGTTAAAAGTCCTTGCTGCTATTCCCAACTGCCCTTCAGTGTTATTTTTCTTCCTCTCTGTTACCTGAGTCTATTGACTTAAGAGGCATCAGGGATGGACCTTTTTGAAGGCCATTCTCCTTGACTGTGATTAGGGGAAGAACATCATAACCAAACCAAGGGCGGGCTCTGCTTGTCTTGGCTTCCAACAGGGACTAAAGACAATCAGAAGGGTTACCCAATACCTGAGGTAGCCCCATCTTGACTATTTCATATCATAGGAGAGCTCAGGCTCTAAAGTTGGTGGCATGGGGGGATAAAAGGAAAGGTCAGCCCTTTTCACCCTGTAGGCTCTCTTAATGGATCATACTGTGAACAGCTTACTGCTATGACCTAGCAGGTCTTCAGACACCTGTGGAGATCAGAAAGGATTTGACTAGTTGAAGGAAGGTAGGGAAAAGACTAAGTCTCTTAGTGTCCTTCTTCATGGGTCATCTTTTGGTTGCTTCCCACAGGATCTTGACCTTTTTTGTGTTATCTCAGAACAGTTACTCATTACTCAGTGTGAGCAAGTCTCTGAGCTTCTATGCTCCATTTCAGCCCCTTGCTGTGTAAACTGTGGACAGTAGTGTAAATATTTCACAGCTGTTTGAACTGTTTGCTTTGGGCTCTCAATATTTAATACTTTATACTACAAGTGTGCCTGACACCTGCCAATTTCTGCCCCCCCTTCAATGCAGGCACAAGTTCCTGAAATATCTTTTAATTCACAGGCTGCAAAAAAGGAGGAGGGGTTCTTTTCTATTAGATCTGTCTTGATCGTATTTTAAAATTATAATCTGAGGATGAGGAATTACAGTTTCAGTGAATTACCTCACCCAGCTCAGAATTTCATCCTGAGATGTACTGGGACTACTGACTTACTGGGAGGTTAATAGTTACTCAGCATCCTTTGCTGACAGTCAAAAGGATAAGAGGAAGAAGAGAAAGTGTAGAACACACAAAATGGGCAGATGGATGAGAAAGCTTAAACTATTTTATGTTCCCATTAGGGAAATAAAATGATTTATGAGGAAGACATTCTTAAAAGTTGTCTGAGAATTAATAATGATTTTAATAGTAAAATATCAGTGCAGAAATCAGGTACTTTCCCCTGGATCAGTAATTAATATTTTCTTCCTTAATATTTAAGGTTTAATACATAAATGTATGGAAATAAAAGCAATAGAGCTGTAGGAAGCATTATTTCTTATTAACTATGACAAGAAATAGTAAAGTCCTGATGTGTATTTAGTATAAAATTTATATTCCCTTATTATTGCTAGTTTTTGTTTTGATTCGCTCCTGACCACGAGATGTCACTCTGGTACCTCAGTAGCGACAACCACTGCGGGGCGTGGGGGGGGCAGGGAAGAGGAGAAAAGCTATCAGACTCTCCTAGCTCCATGAAAAATTGAAGGGTATTTATTTTCTGGTAGGCAGCCAGGCTGAAAATACTATCTGAATTGAAAGCCTTTCATGAAACATCTGGGCAGTTAAATTTTGCTAACTTCAAAGATGTCCAGTACCATAGTGACATACTGATTTCTTTCTGCACTGAAGAATCACTTAGGCTAATGCACAAAAGCCTCTGTAAAACTATTTCATGCTGAAATTAATGATCAGAATGACAACGCTTAATAAGACAAGTATCACAGAAGTGCCAGTCAATATTGTTAAACTACAACAGGCTCATAATCAGTCTCATAAATCTGCATCACTTGCCCACAGTGGCCAGTTTTGCAGTGCTTTTGTTATTTTTTTTTTTTAAATCTGAATGCTTAATCTCTAGCTTTCCCATTCTGTACTTGATGTGTGTGCGCAAAACTGTGCCTCTGGTTTTGTTCTTCAGTCTTATTTTCTAAGTACCTTTTATAAGCTTGACTAGATTCTCTGCTAGTAAAGAATAATAAAGTCAAATTTATAGCAGCTGAGAATCTTGTCCTCAACACTGTAAATATAAGGTCTTGTTTTTATTTGTTGATATGGTACTCTGCTAAATGCAACAGCTTTTGGCTAAAAGCAGAACTATGTAAAAATACTTCCCAGATGACTTGATCTGCTCTTGGCGGCATGAGATTATACAGTCACATGCCTGGTAAAATTCACCCCAGTACTGTTATATTAAGCATGAGGATTTTTTCTCTCAATGTACAGATTGATGTACAGATACATAATTAACACAAGTTTACACTGAATTCTGTTCACGGAGCTGCTTGAGGCAGAAAGGCAGGTGCTTATGTATAGGAGATATGCATTGATAGTTTTATTTGGGAATGGAAAAATACACAAATTTCCCAGTTCTCATTGAAGTGCTTATAGTATGGCCTAGGCAGAAGTGCATTTTACATATAGTCAAAGAGCATAAATGTAAATATACAGCAAGTGGCCTCTCATGAGATGTGGCCCTGTCAGAGTACTTATTCTGGTAAGCAGGGAAAATAATAATGCTGCTTCTTTATAATGGGGTGTTTTTCAGTCAAAGAGGTGTTAAAATCACAGATAATGTACCCATCTCCACAAGTAACATCAAGTCTAAGGGCAGAGATTGGGTACAAAAAAAAAGAGTCTTTAGTAAAATCTGTCATTGGCTTAACTCGGAGCCACCACACATCATAGAATCATAGAATCATTATGGTTGGAAAGGACCTTCAGGATCATCAAGTCCAACCTTCATGCCAACATCTCTCTAGCCACTAGACCATAGCCTCAGGTGCTACATCCACTCATTTTTTAAACACCTCCAGCGGTGGTGACTCCACCACCTCCCTGGGCAGTCTGTTCCAGTGCCCAACCACTCTCTCAGTAAAGAATTTCTTCCTAATATCTAATCTAAACCTCCCCTGATGCAACTTGAGGCCATTTCCTCTCATCCTAGCATTAGTAATTTGGGAGAAGAGACCAACACCAGCCTCACTACAACCTCCTTTTAGGTAGCTGTAGAGAGCAATAATGTCTCTTCTCAGTCTCCTCTTCTCCAGACTAAACAACCTCAGCTGCTCTTCATAAGGCCTGCTTTCCAGACCTCTCACCAGCTTCATTGCCTTTCTCTGGACTTGTTCCAGCACCTCAATGTCCTTCTTGTACTGTGGTGCCCAGAACTGGACACAGTACTCAAGGTGCGGTCTCATGAGTGCTGAGTACAGGGGCATGATCACCTCCCTACTCCTGCTGGTCACACCCTTTCTGATACAGGCCAGGATGCTGGTGGCCTTCTTGGCCACCTGGGCACACTGCTGGCTCATATTCAGCCAGCTGTCAACCAACACCCCCAGATCCTTTTCCTCCCCAAGCCTGGAGTGTTGCAGGGGGTTGTTGTGACCAAAGTGCATGACCTGGCACTTGGCTTTGTTAAACCTCATACAACTGACCTCATCCCATTGCTCCAGCCTGTCCAAATCCCTCTGCAGAGCCTTCCTAAAGAAGGCACTCATGGAAACTCCGCCAAAGATCCACTCTGGTTTAACTCCTACTGTGCATCTTCAAAACCCCAGACCAGTAGCCAGGTTGGGCTCCTTTGCTAAGCTTTGCAGCTCCACGTGTTTGTTTGCAAAGGTGTGTTCTCAATTGCAATGCAATGAACACGCACACTTAGAGGCAGGAGGGGCACAGGAGATGACTCTGTGTTTGGAGAGCTTGAGACATCGCTCAACTTCTTACTGAAAGGCTATAGGAAAGAAATCTACAGAAGATGCTTTTTTTTCTTAGGAAATTATTAGATGTATCCCTGACTAGAGTCTTCTGACTGCTCCTGCCATATACAATAAAAACTAGGCTGGTGTCTTCAAAGCAAAAAAACCTGAAGAAAAAGGGGCAGTTTAATTTGCCATCATGTCAGTAAGATGAATAAATTTAGCTTTGATATTATGGTCAATTAGAAAACATTTTATATAGGTGAGTAAATTGCTATCTATAATATCTTCATATAATGCCTGTCACACAGTTTGAAAATACTTTCTTAGCTGAGAATCGTCCTGGCTTAGAAAAGTCAAGTTTATGGATAATAAAAAGCAGTGCTTGTCCAGTTTTTCCCTTCTTCAGGCTTTAAACAAACTGCTTTAATTAGCCCTCAACACCTCTATACTGTCATTTGAACTGAAATTGAGAGTGTTCTCTGCATATATCTACCAGTTATTTTAAACAGAGTGTTTGCAAAGCCAAAGGTTCTGTTTTGCAAGCTCTCTGCAACCAAGCAGCACTAAAAATGTTTTTGCTTTGGCTCCATTGTTTATTTTATTTGATTTCTTTAATTCTTAGGATACGAATAAATGGACTTAAAATGCATTTGGTGTTTTGAAATCTGGAGAGTATCTCCCAGCTAACAAAGCCAACAGTCACAGTAGATGTGATTTGGAGAAGCCCCTTAGGATCTAGGGGAAGATTTGCATGAGCTGTGAATTTGAGCTTTGGTGTTTCTAGCACCATTTCTGCAATGAACTTCATGTTGAACATGGTTACTTGTCTGGGGGAAGCTAAAGCAAAGTTGCAGGCTTTGGGCCTTCTATTTGTAGAACAAACATGCCAATTTTCCTCCTAAAATGTGATTATTACATTTACGACACAAATCTGAGCTGAAACTTCAACAAAACTGGAAATGAAGCTGTTCAATGTTACCTCCAGCGGAGAGCAAAATAAACACATTCCTGCAGTGTGCTTTTCCAAGGCCAGACTCAAACTGCACGTCAAACAAATCTAGAAAGTGACATGTCACAACGCATACCTTTAAAATACCAGGGAAAGGAAAGCTTCTTCAACAGCAACCAGATCAAACCAAATCCCCCCAATTCTGACCAGCCTCAAAGCACGTTATCAGCACATTCAAGGCAGCTGCCAGTTCAGTAGCTAGCTCACATTCAGCCATAGTTATTCTTCCAGTCGTTCTTTGTGTTTGAACAGGGACTGTCTTGCTGTCCAGCTCTTAAGCCATGTCCTGAAAGTATTCTGCTACTTAAAGTGTCCCAGTGAAAAAAAAAAAAAAAAATCAAAGAAAACCAATATGCCTACTGCATTTCAATTCTGTCTTGCTAAGATTGAGGAGGAACACAGAACAAGGAATAAGCTCACAGGCTTCCTTGCTTTACCGAAGGCATGATCAAATAAAAAGGTTATTCTGGGACGTGGCATCACCACAAAGCAGCTGGCCTGTACTAGGCGATATATGCTTTTAGCCTGTGACAAATAGGAGGTAATCCAAGTTTAGTTCTTACAAAAAAACAGAAAAAAAAATTAAAAAATAAATCAGTCTGGTCTAAGTAACTAACTGAGCCTTCATAAAGTTCCCTGACCAGCAGGAAGGTTTCTCACCATCTGCCCCTACAATTTCAAAGTGACAGGCTCACAGCATTTGCCATGATTTTGACAGTGCTTGACTTTGTCATTTTAATAAGTTGGCTTCCAAAGGAAAGCTTTTCCCATTCAGTGAAATCTCTTATAGGGGCCCCAAAAGCCTCTCAACTACTGAGGAGTTAAAGTCAGCTTTTTAGATTTTACCCATGGGATTGTGGAATGAGAGCGTGGGACTCATTCAGAACAGTTTCAGGAGTATGGGAGTTACATGCAAGCCAGAGGAATCGGTCAGTGTCAGAAAGATTTGACATTAAAGTAAGTGAAGGTTTATTATTATTACCATACTATAATTATTTTAATAATTTCTGGCTATAAAGTTATGAGCTATGTGATCTCTATCGGCCCTCTAAGACTTTCTGACCTGTTACAAGAGCCAAACTGAGTCATCAATACTGTAGGCTTCATGTCGTATGTCCACATGGGATTATCAGTGTCTCTGCTCTCATTTAATAGGCTTCTTGTTTCATTTGAAAGTCTCTAGGTCTCACAGAGTGACTGGAAGGCAAAAAGCCCAACCATTACAGTAGCCAACTCTACTAGATTCTGGCTTGTCAGCCTGGACCTGCTGGCAGGACGTGGCCACAGTCCTGTGCAAACCACCCCAGGTACCACACTGGCGCGCAAACACAGGGCCCCACACCAGCTCTCCACAAGGGCCTGGAGAGGAGGGTGTAGGGCTTGGCTCAGCTGCCCCATCCATGCACAAGGACTGGCCTCCCCAATGTTCTTGCTCCGAGGTTTCTGAGCAGCTCCCTCCCAGCTGCCACCTGGGACTGTCTCACACCCGACAGCAGCTGTGCACTTTGGAGGTCACTGCCCCACCAGCAAACCCTGCTTGTGGCAAGAAAGGAGCTGGTAGGGGCAGGCAAGGGGAAGAGACCCAGAAAAACCCATACAGATCTGTTTTATAAACCGCTAAACTATCCCTTTCACAGCAGGAGGTATCTTCCCTACAGCAGGTAAAATGACAGCATGAGGAGCGTTCACCTAGACCAGATTGACACAGCATCCCTGAGAGCTTCATCGTGCTGAAGAAAACATAGAGCTCCAGAGAGTCCCAGATGACCACATCTGAAATATTTTCTCCATATATTTAGTCACATGTGTATGTTTCCTACAAATCCATAAGGCCATTAAATGCAGCATGGATGATATGGGTAGATAGATCTTCAAAGTAAATGGTTTGCCAAGGAAGTGGCAAACTTCTTGCCTGTACAGTAGATCACAGAACAACTATGAAGGACTGTTTCCCTTTTGTTGTGCAAAGAACAATAACACCGAAACACATTTTTTCCTCACACTTATGCTGCCTAAAGGAACCTAGGAAAAAAGGTTGAACAATTTGAGGATAAACTTTGGCTAGAGACTGAAGAATAAGCAGCAATACACAGAAAAAGACTAAAGACCACTCTTTCTCTTCTGGTCAGAAGCAGAACTCTCTTATCTTTTTTTCTGCAAGACCATGTTTGAGGCCCTTGGTGAGATCCAAGCTCCAAATTTTATGTAGGGCTGTAGTAGTTGACTCCTTAGAGAAGAACATATCAAAACTTATGAATAGATCTCCACTAAAAAATAAGCTTAATTGTTTTTTTTTATGAAATTACTTTACCTTGTACAATGAAAACAAGAAGACACCACTGTGCTTAACAGAACACATTTTCAGCAGAAAAAGATGGAAGGAAACAAGAACTAAAACCTATGCTGTATCTGCAATAAATCTACCCTCCCAGTAGTTAAAGCCCACTGAAAAAAAGCCCAGAGATGGAGGAAAAGGAGGAGGAAAGGCTGCAAAGGCTCCTGGGGGATGGGAGGGCTATAAAACCTGAAGCAGCAGCAGAGCTAGCCAGTTCAGAGCTTGTTGTTGGAGGGGCAAGCAGCACTTGGAACTAAAGGAAGCAAAATGTAAGTTGCTTCACACTCACCTGGCTTGAACTGATATTTTTCTTCTGTTGTGTAAGAAGTGTAAGCTAGAAGATGAGATCTATAGCTTCCAAGATCTATCAGAGCTTTTCTTCCTTTGCATGAAATTTTCCATTTTCTGACTGGTCAGTGATTACGTGCTGTTAGCAGTCTAGGTCCATGTTTATTTAACCTGTATGTTCGCTCATAGAGTGAGCTAAGGGTTTCTTAGCGCTTCCTCTGTCCTGTTCTGGCATCCAAGACTTTAGTCTGCTAGAAACCTTCTTTTCCTGGTTTCATTAGTGTTGGCCTTGTGCTAGTTTGTACGCTGTAGGATGTCTCTTGTAAGGAAATAGTTGTAAGCTCCTGTTGTCTTTAGTCTTCAGGCTCTGCTCCCTGCTGCTGCACCATACTATTGTGCTAAAGAAAGAGGTGTTTAATTAAGGAATGAGTAGTAAAACATCTAACAAATGTAGGGATGAGTTGTCATGTGGGACATCTTGACCACGAATCCTAGCTGATCACTAACAGTAGGGAAAATGCCTTGCTCAGAGTTACAGAGCCTGCTGCTGCTGTAGCTTTGTACAATGGCTGATGACAAATAGGTGTGGGGCTCTCTGTGCAGCTGTTGTACTTACAATTTGCTTCCAGAGAGTATTTTTATCTGCTACTTTTTCCCTATTCAGTAGGATAATCCACCCACTTAAAAGTGGTGTCATGGTGCTAAATTAATTAATTTTAGTAATATGTTTTTATAGCACTGCCTCATCTACAGAAAAGTTAATGATCAGCCCCTCCTATTGCTTGAATCAGGCTTTCAACAGCCCATTCAGCTTTTAATTTACCCTTTTAAATATTGTAATGCATTTTTTGTTTGATACATTTTCTTCTGCTCCTGGCAATCTTCAAAACCTTCAGCAGGTGCGTAAAAGATCCCAAAACAGAGAAACCAAGCCTCATATTTATAAGGGAATGTGATGCTCTTTCACAACTAGCCACGCACTTATGTTCTAGCTAGCTATGCAAAGGCAGATTTGATCTGAGGCAGGCTTTAATATGTACAGCTCAGCAGAAAGCAGAGCCTAAAAGAAGCCACCTGTGCAGCTGGCACACATCCAAGGGAGTGGTGTAAAGGTTGTCCTGACAGCTCACCTGTGTACTGCTTAACGACCTGCTCCAGTGCTTTCCTCCAGCTGGAGGTCAAAGGGTGGTGGTGCAAGAGTGTGGGAGAAGGATTAGGAGCTGTGTGCATGCAGGCTTGCAAACGCCCTTCTCAGCTAAGGTGAATCTACTTGTGGTGATGATTGTGAATGTAATAAGTCCAGCTTTCTCCTGGGGTTGCCTACCATCTAGTCCTTAGCCTTCTCCCCAGTCCAAAAGGCAGTGAAGTATGCACAGTATTTCCAGGGGCCTAGTCTGTAAAACAAGATGCCACTGATGCAAGGCAAGGAGAAAAGACACTGCTTTTCCTGAAATTTAAATCTTCTGTACTCAATTTTAGGAAAAGTTGTGTATTTTGTTAACCACCTTAGTACCAATTAGAGTCAACGCTTATTCTGTTGACCGATGTAACTGTATGCCTAAGGTTTAGTTCTCTAGTAAAACTCTGACACTAAGCCTTATGTAAAAATAGTTCTTAGTTAGCTGAAGCTGAGCACTTCCCAAAAGCCATTTATGGCAGATAAGTGATGTGTGGTGACTGCAATCTGGTCTTGGCTTATCTGGGAGGAGTGTTCCCCCTTTTGTAATTTCACAAGAAATAGCGAGGACTGGTCTGTGTGTGGTGGCTCTGCCTGTGCCTTGTTCTGTCCTACCTGAAGCATTGCACAAGCTCTCCATCACTAATCACACTTACAGAAAACTGAGTTAAGTTTTCCCTGTGCTTTGATGTGAGTATACCCACAGTCATCTTTAATCACACTTAATGCCCACACTTTGCCACATAGCCTAAGAAAGGCTTAAACTACAAGAGGAAGGAGGATGTATGAGGAGGAAAGAACCATTTCAATTTTAAAAGCAACAGCAGACAGAGACTAAACTTCTCAAACTATATATGAAATATATGGATAAAAATATGTAACTTCAATTAGGGGCATGGATCCAGAAAACCAAAGGACAGCAACTCCAAGGAACAGTTGCTGCTTGCTGTTTGAAGAGTCCTCAGCTTCTCAGGACAGAAGTGAGAAGCTCCTGCTGCAGAGAGGATGTCAGGCCCTACACTGTCTATCTGGAGCTGAGAATTGAACTGGTGTGAGGTGGTAGAAGTCTGCAGGTTTGAAGCCTCATTTTTAGGTGAAAAATTGCACTGTGAAAGCAGAAAGCTACAACAATTTAAAAAAGCACAACACTGATCCACTAGCCAGCAAAGAACTCATCAGAGACATATAAATACAATGTCACACAATTTAATGTGTAAACTACTCAACAAAATAAATTATGCTATGCTGGCAAAGTGGTAAAAGGCCTTAAGAAAATTGAAAAAGCTTATAATAATGAAAGATTATTCCCAGCGCAATAGAAGAAACGCGTATGACACTAAGTGATGGTACTTTGTCAGCCTCGTGTGTGAAAACAAGCAAAGTGAGTAAGAAGGAACACAGAGCGGTGGCTGGACACAGCATTTACCTTGGCACTCTCCTGTCAGCAACAGGCTGATAGCTACACTTAGGGTAAGAGGCATCTCCCCACTATTGCTGCCTGTATCACAGTGTTTTGTTTTATTTTTTCTAATACGCTACTGTGTAACTCCAGAACTGGAAACTGCTTAACTCCCAGCAGGCAAAAAGACCTCCTAAAGAGCAGGGCAGCAAAGGCGACTCTGGGGGTTGCAACACAAAGAACTGAATCTATCGTGTTACTTAGGTATTTAGTTAAGAAGAAATGATTCAAGATGCTATGAAATTACTGACAGAAGCTGTATTCACGCTGTGTATTCTCACGTGATTTAGTATCATCCAGAATAATGACTAGTGTTTGCTTTAGACTATGAGGCCAGATTTCATCATTAAGTATGTTTGGCAGGACTAGTCTATCTCGCTCTCAGGAGATGGTTACCTGCGTCTGACTCCTGTGCTCAAAGGGGCTTCTGTTTTGCAGTCTTTCTCTCTGTAGACACAATTCACGGATATGACCTCTTCTAAAACACTAATTCTTTGCACAGAACACTGCAAGAACACTATAATTTTCCAGGAATGGATGAGGGAGGAATTCATCTGCTTTCCCTCCTCCTTTATGGACTGAGCCTGTACCTGCTAACAGGTTAGTGATGAGCTCTTAAACTGACATCAGATAGAAGATCAACCTGTTCAAATACAAGGGACTCTTTCTGCACCACAGGGAGCAGACTTGGTTATTTCTGCAGTGAAGTAGGAGCGAGTGTCCTTAATGAAGCTCTGCTAAGCCCCAAATCCTGCCTCTGACAGTGGCCAACAGCAGTTGCTTTGGGGAAATATAAAGCCATGATAAGCATGAAATGGCGTTTGGTGGTGTACTCCCAACTTGCAGTGTCTTGGGCATAAGTCCCTGAAGCAGAGGTGATGACCTTGTATTGGACAGCTTTCCTCCCCAAAGGTTCTTTTTGGGAGCTGTGTGAGCTTCCAGCCAGTGTTCTCTGGCAAGAGAGTTTGCAGCTCAACTAACACTGTTGTGGAGAGATGTCTTGGTTGTGAACCTGCCATGTGCTAGTGCTAGTTTAATTTGATGCCACTCAACTCCCATACTATGGGAGTGCTTAGTTACCCCCGCCCCTGCCCTGAACCTTGCTCCTGCCAAGGCCGAACACAGCCCTGAATGTAATACAGATGCCTGCTTCCTTAGCAGGCTAGGACTAAATTCCTGAAAAGCTTTCTGGTTTCCTAGAGTATGTCCTTCCCTACAAATATGCAGACAACTCAGCAGAAATACAGTGATTGTGCCAGTCTGCCCTCCCTATGCCTGAGTATAGCCTGTATCAAAGAATGAGGATGCTCATGAAATGTCAAGTGCCCATATCAAATGGTTTTGACTCGATTAGTGCTTCACTCACATGCTGCCAAATCAGAAGATGACAGTGTAGCTGACTGCTGAAAGGACAAGGGGAACATGTTGTGGCTGCATTTTTCTCCCTGCATATTGCAATTAAGACCAAGAGGGAATTCAAAGACAAGATCTTTCTTGCACTGAGTCCCTGAAAGAAAACAGCAGTGGAGGAAACAGTCAAATAGCAAGTTAGTTGAACCTGTAGCCTAGACCTGATGGTCCATTCAAGAATTGATTTATGATTAGGTGTGCAGCTAATGGAGAGAGATCAGGGGCAGGTCTTGATCATTTTCATGACCCTGGCAAAACCACGTCTGTTTCAGCTGGGCTGCAAAATACAGATAATAACCCAGAGCAGGTTTGGTACAGCTTTGGGATAAACATCCAGGAGATGTAAGGTGTGCTAGAGTGGTTATAGGCTCTTGCAGATGTGGACAGCACACCAAGATGTTGCTTAGTGAATGGGCAATTCATTCACTAAGTGCAGGTGGTGCCGTAAAGGCACACTGAAGTGCTACACAATAAGCTCCAAAAAAGCACAGGTGGCTGTTGGCTTTTTAATGCATGCTACCACCTGGATTTATTATCAATATTGGAGCATCATGAAAATTTCCAATAATGGAAGGTGATCAGCAACAGTCTTAGAAAGAACTCTGTTAGATAGTGCATTGCAAAGGAGCATGTGGATAGGTGGGAAAAGCTCCCCGCTGCACTGAATTCTTCTTTCCAGTATTTGTGGAGCACAGAGATCAGCAGTCCTCTATGCTGTCTGACAGGGGCCAAAATTTGATGCCCAGAGACACAAAGAACAGCAAGACCAGTTGGCACTACCTCTCCTGAAAGCTCCCAGTTATTTGCTTTACTCCAGAAATTGCTCAGTTGGGCATACTTTCTATGTATTTACTAACCCCCAGTAAACTTCTCATCCATGAACCTTTCCAGATTACCTGAGAACTCATGCTAGCTCTTCACATCCCCAGTGTCGCATGGCAAGTTCTGCAGCTCGGCTGCTGTGTGGGCAGCCCGGCTGACAAGGACTGAAAAACAGCTTAGCAGGAACTAGAACTGGATTTCTCTGGCATCCGTGTACTGAGGTTTAAGGAAGCAAGCTTTTGAAGCCTGAGAGAAGAATGTAGTTCTAAGGAGTTAGCTCCACGGTCCAAGTCTTACTCTGTGTTAATGGGCTGGGAGGGTTAGGAACACATCCTTAGTATCTTTTCTTAGAGAAAAACAAAAGCTGTGAAGCTAGAAGAGAACAGCAAAGTCATCAAATGCTGTCCCTATAGTTGCAGCTTATGCACCAAGTGCCTGCCTTTTACAGGTGCATGGCACGTACTCCATGTACTCTGTGCAGGCCACAGAACCCTCCCCGGAGCCCTAAAGTAAGCTCAGACCAACACCACCTGTTGTAGTGTCTAGCCAATAAGAAGCAGAAAAGATTGAAGGTGAATCATTTTATGGGTTCTGACAAACTCTGAGGCACCAGCCTCCTCGTCCCTCTGTTCAGCTATGGAGGAACAATCTGTTCTATTAACAATTAGTAAAATTCTGCCCAGGAACTCCTGCACTGATCTTCTGTTCCCTCCTCACCTTCAGACATACTGGAAAGGCCTAAGAAGAAAGGAAAGCAAGTCTTTAACTTAATTACCCAATTACCTTTTGATAATCACCCAATTATCTTTAGATGCAGTCATTTTTCTTATTCCTCCTATCTTCTTAGCAAATTAGCTTCCACAAAACAAACCTTTCTGTGACTACAGCAAACAAAGAAAACAGACCCCCCGCGCAAATAAAAAACCCTATTAAGTACAGACATCAGTCCCTACAGCTCATTACCGCTGTTCCTTGTCTACACTTGGAAACCTGAGAAAGGAAAGGCTGTGCAGCTATGGGAACTGCAGCCCTCCACTGACTGCAGCACCTGCCAGAGAGGTGCACACTGTCCTGCATGCCAGAAATCACTTCAGTGCACTCAAACTTTACTGCCCTTGACCAGCCAAAATGGAGAAGGAACAAAGCTGTGGAGCACCTGCCTGAGGGAGGCAGGAAAATCTCTATGTACCCCTAGGACAGCTACAAAGTGAAGCAAATTTAATCTCTGAAAATGAGTAAGTGTGTGAGTACTTCCACTTGACTGAGGCTGTTTTACAGAGTGCTGTCGGATGTCTTACAGACCACAGGACTAATGACACTGGATCACAACCCCTGCAACCAATGCAGCTCTTCCTGCACACCCTGCTGTGCTGGAACAGGGAGGATTCACAGAGCTTCCCTGGCCTCGGAAAGTCCCCAAGGGCTCCTTAGAAACCCCCTTTCTTTATACTGCTTGTGGGAAAAGGCATCATCACCTATCAAACTTTCATCACATGATGTCAATTATTTAAAAATTAACTCCAGACACTCTATGACTGAAAATGTAGATGTGATATAATCAGTACAGAGAACCACAGAACTTTGCAAGCAAGCTGTAAGTCTGACTGAGGACCCAGGAGAGAAATCTAAAGTAATTTCTTTGTAGTATGTCATGCACAACTAATACTTATAATAGCTGGGAGGTGGGAGCAATCACATCTGATCTTCCAGTCAGAATGACCAGCTTATATTTAGTGACTAAGATGCAAATTTAATCATACACTCTTAAACTGCTGCTAATTGTAGGGGTTTATTTAACCTGTGAGGATAATCGGGTGACTCAGCACAAATACCAGGAATGCCAAGTAATCCTTATTGTACAGCCATAATTTAAAACAAATAATCCCCATGGGGAATAAATTATATTTTTTTAAAAGTTACAGGCAAGAAAATTTCTTAAGAAAATCCTCCCCATGAAGTGTCATCAGTTGGCTGCTTATCTAAAACTTCAGAGCATCCGGAATGGGGTGGAGTGAAGAGTGCGGCTGCTCAGATCCGTGCAATACAGAGGGATGGCTCCCGCCTTGCTAATTTTATCTAACAGTGAAGGCTGTTTATCTTTAAAGCTGAAAACCAGAGCTGCAATCTACAAGGGATCTACCCTTCCCTAATTTAGCATCTTTAAATGGTACCTGAAATACTGCTGTCCAGGTTGTCACGCAGCTTGTCCCTGTGTATGCTGTGACTCTGTCTCCGACTTTCTGAGTGTTCTCTGAAAGTTGCTCATTTTATATTTTTTATCTTGAAATCCCTAAACAGGCCAATACCTGGCTGCCACAGAGCTTTGTTCTTCTATGTGCTGTCACAGTGAAGGAGACTGGCTGGAGATCCTTCAGATGTTGAGGTAAGGTCCTTGCTGTTCTGGAATATCCTTCAACAAAAATTAGATACACTATGTCCAGCATGTGGTACTGGACTCCTCTGCAGGACAGTATCCTCTGATACTGTCAGGTGTCAATGCTATACAGCAAAGGACTTGTTATTAATCGGCAATATAATGTTTTCACAGTAACCTGTTTCTCCCTCACCTTGTTGAGGGATGCAGGACCTGCATGATGAGAACATCTATTGCTGCAGAACAGCCCAGTGGGATGCTATAGCTATATGGCCTGCTTACAAATGAAATAATAAGGCTTAAGAATTATAAAGGAGAAATTACAGTTCTGCTGTCCCATGCTAACTGCTCTCTGAATCACATCTTTATCTCACTTTGACTTTCTCTAGAGCTGGGATACATTAACATAATCATTCTTGCATCCTCTGATGTTCAAATTTTCTTCTTAGTCACCTACAGCCTTGATCTAAAAGCTTTTCATATTTCTACCAGAAATCAAGATTTTTATGTAGGAGGCAGTGAGTGATTTAGTTGCATATATAAATATAAAATACTCTCACTACTCTGGCTGCTAGTGCAAAGTGAATCTATGGCACGGGTTATATTCTCTTAGCTGAAGGCATACGTTAACTGACAATGAATTATCCTATTGCAGAGCCTGCAGGATGGGGATTATTGCTGCTAACACACTGTCTTATCCTGCATGCAGTACATAGAGCAAATTTCTGATAGCAGATTTGGAACACAGGCAAGTGATAATGTATAAATTCATTAGGTGGCACCTCAAAGCCCCAAAGCGTGTATGTGTGTGGGATATCACATCCACTTCAATAGGAATTTTGCCTGCAGGAGAAGTAGACTCATGCTAATGGTGTTAGATCACTTTAATAGACCAAAAATCTAAGGGGATTTGGGAGTGGCAAGCAGCCACTGTAAAAACACCTCACTGCATAGTACGTATCTTGGATTCCAGCTCAGAATAAATAAATGCTGGCCTATCCAGTGACAAGAGATAAAGACCGTGATCTAGAAAAAAGGGGACAGAATAGGGACAAAACTGTAGTTTCATCTGACAAAGCAAATCTCTTCACCAGACTGTAATTTTCCAGAGTCTAGAAGAATTGAAATATTTCACCATCCTGCAGTTTAGGTACCAAAATTAATCCTATTTACTACATTAGATCTTTACTTAAACCTCTTTGTACAGAGGGTAGAAGACTTGGCCCTCAGGGCAGGATTTCCGAGATGCCTTCAGCTAGTCTCCCAGTTCTTGCTATTGGAACATGGAAAAAACTCCCTGATTTTACAAATCAAACAGTTCTAGATACAAGTAATTCTTAAAGGATATCAGTGGGTAAATTGCTGAAGAATTAGGGCAATAAAGTACCATGCTGCTCTTGCCTTACTTGCACTGGTACAATCGTGCTTCTAGTGCTCAGAAGGGATGTCCAAATTAATCTCTTCTACTAGGTAACCCTTCTTTACATACCCATTATTTAGAACTATCTAGCTTACCTTTAAGCACTTTGAGGCCTTATCTGACTAGGAGACAGTGATGAGCAGGTCTTCAATAAATGAAATTAGTGTGGTGTAGCTGAATTCTGGCCAATCTCATCTTACTCACAAAACACTTCTACTTCTGGCTGTGCTGTGCTATTTATGAGTGGGAAGCCACAGAAACTGGTTTGTGTTGTAATGCAGAGGAACTTGCTCGCAGAAATTCTGTCTTAAAGAACAAAAAGAAAAACACTATTTGTAAGAAATAAGCTGAATGGGACTCCCTAGAAACAAAGGACATGCAGCTTCTCCTAATGGTCATAATACTTAAAAAAGAATGCTCTGAAAAGCAGCGCTTCTGATTTTCTCCTTCCTTCCATGCTACTGGATTTATCATAATCAATCAAGAGAAACATTTTTACATCTAATGTCACCACTTTTTCTGTTGAGCTCATTACCTTTTCTAATGGTAATATCAAAGAAAAAAAACTTTGCTTCCAAAAATAAATCCTTGAGATATGTAACATTCTCATAAATCAGCATGTTAAAAAAAATGTACATTGGGTGCTGAATGTGCTTACTTTCAATGTCCTTGGCATTGCTTAAGAGCTTTAAATAAAAATCACAAAGATGGCATTCTTTACCTGAGACCTTGCAAAAATCCTCTCAAAAATCCCCAACTTCCTACCCCTATCGTTTAACCTATATGAAGGAAGGTAGTTACTGAGAGCCCACTATCAGGTAATGAGAGATTCTGTATAAGGGTTGACAACTAAGGCAGCGATAAATCAGGGAAAACAGTGTTTGTACAAAGTGTAAAGCATACTGAAATCCTTACGGAGTTCCTGCTGTTTACCTGCATTTTTACTCCCTATGTCTGTCATGACTAATTAGTTTTGTGTCCCTTGGGTAACATCATGGTAATTAAATATCAGAAACCATGGGGAAAAGTGGCAACAGATTTTTTTTGCTGTGCAGTTTAAAACTATGTGTCAAGCACCAGCCTTGCACCATCATATACAGACACTGTAGGATTTTCTTGTGATGCTTCGAACTATGAATCCCGATATGCTATGCAAGTATCAGTTCAGCAAAACTCAGTGAATGATACCACAACTGGATGCTTACAAGCAGCACTAAAAGAAGTGACACCCAATGCAAAATTTAGGAAGCTTCTTCAAAAGAGCTGGGAGACAATTTGTAACTAAACAGTTTTATTGACTTTTTTTTGCAAAATAAAAAACACAAAATAACCACCAAGATTAAAGGCCATAGACAGCATTAACCAAATGAACCAGCCACTTGGTTATAGTAGCTGATAACTAGCACAACTGGATATTATTGCATATACCTCAGGTTCATTTATATATCCATTACAGTTTGGCAAGATTACAATCATACAGTAGCTTTGGTTGTATAAAACCTAGTAGCAATACTTACTTAAAATGTGACTGGTTACCATTTTATGACAACAGATATGTATCTCATCTTAGTCTTGACATGTCTTCTCTCATTCATTCTTCTCCTCCACAATATACATTATCACTGACCAAGAATTAAGGAGACATATTTGCAACCATCATTTATAGCCCTTCTTTATCACCATATGGTGATGAATCCTATGGGGTAGGAGGAATCTGTCACTTGCTTTCCTTATAAAAGCTTGTGGAGCAGCATGTCTTTCCATGCTGGGTGGCTTCTACCATCCTGTGGTAGCATCTGCTAAGAATCAGTCCATTCAGAATGCAAATATGTAGAGGTGTATATGGCTTTCAGTCCAAAGCCTTTCCTGACCTACAGTACTGGGGTTTGACTGTACTGCCTTGCCTTTGAATACAGAAAAAAACACAAACAAACAAACAGCTTTTCACATTGGATGCTGAGGTGCCAGCACAAAACAATATTAACAAACCTAATACACAATACTACCTTGGTTACAGAATTGTGCCTGAGACACTGTACAGGATTGCATGTGTATGGTCTACAGTCTACGTATTTTAGTTTTGGTCGTTTAGAAAATGCTCTCACCCTCATGTAATCTAGTGTAACACTGCAGCTTTAGAGTAATGGTTGATAAAAAGACATAAACACACAGGCTATTTGAAAACACTGGAGGCTTTTTTTTTCTTGCACCACTTGTGCAGAACTCCTGCCCTTCTGCTATCATTTTGCCCCCAGCTTTCTGGGAACGACTACTTCCAAGGGAAATATACAATCTACTGAAAAATAATTTAACTTCTTGAGTTCTACCTTGGAAAAGCTATAAAACAATTTGGATCAAGCTGAAGTAATCTTGTGTGTGAAGACCCTTCCTCATTCACAAAATGCTGTAACATTAGATAACTCCTACTTGTTTTTGCAGCCCTTTCATTTGCTTGCACTGAAGCAAAAAAGGAATTCAGCATGAGGAATGGCTGCATGGTTAAGATCCCACAGAAGAAGGTAACTGCCATGCAGTAATTTAAATGCAAGCAGTGTAACTGCTTTTTGTATTCAGATCCATACTTGTATAAGGATATAAATTAATAAGCCCTTCTAAATGATTTTAGAAATATTCTTTTTGATCTAGACATATAAAACCTCTGTATACTTAGAATACTAGATTTCACATGGCCCACATAGTCATAATTATTTGCACTTACATGGCAAATATTAGAAATACATTTGCCTGCAGTTGAACAGGTAATTATACTGCCTGTTTAGCTCAGCAAAGATCAAGCACTCTATATCCTGCAGTTATTGGATCTTATTCTAACCCTTTACTTTAGAAAGGGGAAATAACCATCTGATTATATTACCAGTGCACAGTACTTAGTTTAAAAAAGACAATCTATACTAGGCAACTAGATTTTTTACTAAGATGACTCGTCATGAGATATTCTAAAAGCAGTCTTTTATGACTGAAGATTGTCTATTTCACTGTACTCGCATAGTAAAAATAGTTAAAATCTAATTACAAAGCTGCTACATGGTTATTTTGTGGTCTGTAAAATAAAACGGTATCCAGAATTTTATCTGAACAAAATATACCAGACAATATAAAAATATTTCCCAATTGGAGATTGAAATATTGACGCTGGATTTTTTTCATGCGTATAAAAAGAAATGTAATCATGGTAGACGTTTATCTGCTTACTAGCCAAAAATATATATATGACTTCAAGGAGGTGTTCCAGGCTCACTTTCAGTGAGCTTGTGCTTTTGACCCCAGCAATAATAAATGCACACGTGGAACAAAGTTTCCTGAAGACCTGAACTACATCTTATTTCTAACAATAAGACTAATTTCTGACACTAGCGATACATTTCCACTTAGTTCAGGCAACTACAGCAGAGGAATTCCAGAAGCACCACTTCCGCTTTGAATGGTGTTTATTCAGTGCAACATCCTCCTTTTCTCTTTCCTTTTTAACTCGCTGGTAGTGATCTTCTTCCTTTAAATACCACACAGGTGGCCAGCGATGCCTCTCAAAATATTCTTGATTATCTGATTAAAAAGAAACAATCAAAAAATCCCCAAACAAGCCAGTAAGATCCACAAATCCCAGAAAAGTCTGCAAAAAGTCATGCCACTCACCATTTATCCAGTCTCTGTGTTAGCTGGCTTATGGAGGACTCCCCCAATTTCCTCCTATGCCTTACTTACAGGGTGAAAAGACTATGAAAGCAGTTGCATTCAAGAGGCCTTAGTCCACCAAGGAGTGTAAAAAAGCAAGCCTTTACAAAGTGCATTTTCACTGCTGGGCCTGAAAATAGCTCTGTTCCTTTCAGCATCAATGAAATAGGTATAGAACATAATGCTTGCCCAGGAATCAGGCTAATGATTATGACCTTTTTCTACACATAGGAATTTATGAATGCTACTTATGATAGTGCAGATAGTCTCATGGCTTAGCTATCTGAGCTCATCTTTGTCTTCATGTTTAACCAACCGGGGATGAAGAGAAACCTCATGAAACCTAGGGAGGAAAGTTGCCCATACCTGAAGATTTAGCTTTTATTTCCTTGCGAAATTTGGAGCAAACACTGTTGTAATTGGTGCAGATGTAGTGCAAGCACCAAGCTGCCAGCTGGTTAGCATTATGAAACTGTAAAGAAAAACAAACAGATTATTCCATTTCCTGAAGTTATCATTCATTTTGCAGCCCCAATTAACAACTAAAGTTAGAGTGAACCCCAGTGGCCTGTATCTGGCAGCACTCTCCTAAGATACAGGGGACCTTTTGAGGCTGAAGTGGCTTCTAGATAACCCAGACCTTGTTGCATAATTCTGCTGGAACAACCAGTGGCCCAAAAGGATCATGAATAGTTGCACAGCATGCATAGTATCTGGCAAACTGCATCCAGTCTCACACAGGATCTGAACCCAAGGCACGCTGGACCTGAATTTTCTGGTATGATTGCACCAGTCATATAATGCTATCAGTTACTGCAAGCCCTGCTCCAAAATAACTGCCTGGAAAACTATGCTTGTTGACAGAATTCAAGCATTACTGAAAGGTCAATACAAGCTTGTATCTTGTACAAGCTTCCTATAGTGGTAAGGAAGCACAGCTATAATGCAAGTCAGATTGTATAGCGTGTGTATCTATTTTGGCGTTCTGTCTACTGTGATCTTCTCAGATTATAAACCACATCATACTGATGCAGGTACTGGGCACAGAGGATATCCTAACTAGTTAAACACACTAGTTCTGTCTTCAACCAGGAGAAAAAAGAAAGAAGAAAAACCCTTCATAAAATCAAAATTAAGTGAAGTGAGCTGCCTTTTCTGAAGGCATTCAGTTCTGGTTTTGCAATAACATTATAGGTATTGCAAGAAAGGGACTTGAAAGCAGCTGCAGGAAATCTTGTGTGGTGGCCAGCTTGTGCTGTATTTCAGTGCTACTTAAAACCTCCAGACTTCAAGCTAACCTGCATCCAGACTCACCATTCATGTGAAATCAAGCCTAACTCAATTAAAAAAAATATTTTGGCTTGTACTACCGTATCTGGGAGACTGCTAGAGCACTCCTTTTGGAGAACACAGGTGTACAGTTTAACTGTGAGCTGGGGCTCTCTCTTTTCATGTTTTTTGGGACTCAAGAAATATTGAAACGTGTTTGAACATAAAGTAGTGGGATTTGATCAGATGACTGGCTCTGAGTAGCCAGTCTAAATGCCAAGTCTAAGAATATAAAAAAATTTACCTTTTCAATACATGTCTAAATATATCTACAAGTACTGAATTGAAAGGAACCCAAGAATCAGGCAATATTACAAGCTGAACAGCTGCATTGCATTACATTTGGTATTACTGAAACACAGGCCATAAGAACGTGGAGCTTGGAAGCTTGGAATCAAGAAAAAATAAAAAAATATATTTGAAAGACAATTCCTTCCAGATTAGCTCAAAGATGAAACATCTATTTAAGTAATGTAAAAACCTTCTTTGCAATAGAAGATAAAACTAAATTGTATTGTCAGTCACTGTCAGACCTACAGACTTTAAGCCACTTAGATGCAATGCTCAGAACCAGTAAGGTGTTAAAAGCAAGTCCTACAGTTGGGCAGAATATCTTTAAAAAACAGTGTACACTGACCTGAGCCAATTCCAGATAGGATAGCACTTCTCCATCTATTGCAATGCCGCTCATGGAGGCTTTTGTCAGCTCTTGTACTGCATGCTGTTCTGTTAGAGGAGAAAACTCAACACTCATATGGAAAATTGTCACATTTCAGATCATCCACAGGTAATAGAACCAAGAAGACACGTTCTCCTTCCTCCTAATGTTAATTCTAGCATTATGCAAGTGGCACATTCACCCAAATACCCGGAACAACTTGGGTGAAGTCAAATTCTGGCATTTAAGAGCTGTGGCTGGAGTTTCTGCATCACAGGCATAAACTGTCTTGCTCCAGTGGAGCACAGTCCATAGGAGGATTTGTCCCTTTGCCTCAACCCAAACTATTTATTTCTGGTGTCACAAACAATTCTTATCTCTTTCTTACAGAAACTGAGCCTGCAATTAATAACCACTTATAGAAGAACAAAGTTCAGCAGCCACCACTCTCCTTCTGGCAGAATGGACGGGTGCACTATTCCACATACATTAGAAATAAGGATCAGCTGTCTCTTCTGGGTAATACAAAAGCAAGAGTAAAGTTTTTAGGAAACTTGCACTTAAGTGCACTCGTGATTGCACTGTGGATTTACTAATGAGGATACCCACAGCACTGTGTGGGTATCACTTCAGGCCTCTTTGGATTCTCAGATTAGTTGTTCCTAGAATCCAGATGAAGGAAGACCAGTTCCCCTAAAAGTCACTTTAGTTTAAGAGTCTTCTTAACTCTTTCCTAGAAGCATAAACATCTTAGAGGCCTGAGTATTTATTGGGAAATGTTGTCAGCTGATTTGATTCTGCTGGGTCCTGTTGTTGGTAGTAGCCTTTGGAATAAAAAATATTTCATCACGAGCTAAATGGAATGAAATATTCTTAATACTATATGTATATTAATGCTGCAACTAATTAAAAGCATAATCAAGACTTCAGTTAAAACATGCATATAAAATCAGGCAATGAAGATTTGGTCTGTCAGAACTAGTAAAGACAAGGTACGCAGTCCTGATACACAAATGAAGGAGAGCTAGGATTTAGAATGTGCTTAAAATTTGCCTAAATTTTGTTCTTCAATTATGTGTAGCTTTGCATCATCTGCCTCTGAGTTTCAGCCTTGGCCATATCTTCAGAACAATGCCAAGTTACATAGAAAGGAACAAATAAACACACACACACAGAGGTCTGGTGTGTATGTGGATTTAATTTTAGAAGTAAGTAGTATCCTGTCCTGTTGTTTTTTTTTTTCCTCTAAATTCATGATAGAAAAGTTTTCTTCCTGAAATGAGGGTTGAATCCCCATGCATATATCAAAACATCCAATTCCCATCTAGGCAGTGAAGAGGGATCCAGACAGCATTTGTAAAAAACAAGATAATCTAGATCAGTTTGAATTGGCTCAGTTATTCTCTACAAACAGAAATGCACCTCATTGATTACATGATGGAAAGCCTGGGATCCATCCTGTTTTCAGGTAAATTAACCACAGAATGGATATTACAAACCACAGATGTTATATCAATGCTAAAGAAAAGGTTTACTCTTTCTGTTTTTGAAGAACAGTATATTTCAGTGTTCTGAGCTGGTTTAGCACAAAACTAAAAAAGGCAAGAGAAATGCAAATAGATTTTTCTAACTGAAAATATCTATTTATATTACAATATTCCTTTCAGAAAAAAAAGCTCCCTGATGCTTGAGAAAATCCTGTGTGTTCCAAAACCATTAAAACATGTTTCAGCCATTGCAGAAAACACTGCGTTGGACAAGGCCACAAATTCTTACCTGCTAGTGCAACCAGGTGAGGAAGGCAAAACCTGTTTGCCAATGCGATTAACTCAAGTGTGTCCAGTTCCCGACTGGAGGACAGTTGCTTGGTATACAAGTAATCTAAAACTGCTTGCATGGAAGTCTTGTTTATGTTGGGAAGAGCTACCTGGAAAATACATTTAAGAGAAGAGTCTTTAAGAATTAAGGAAATTTCATATAGAGGCCATATTTCACTTCTGACACTTTGCTAGACTGTCTCATTCTCTTCAAGTCATTTTAGAAATGCAGGGAAAGAACTTTTCAAAGCAGAAATTTCAATTAAAGTTCAAGAAGCTGCCAACAGGTAAGCATAGCTCCAGAGTCAGATCCTTTGCTAGTTTTACATGCAAGCAATTTGGTACCAATTTGCTAGATCTGGATCCACATCAAACAGTGAATTTCTCCAATGCTCTCTGGCCTGCAAATGGACAGCAATGTGGGATACATAAAAGCCAGTGAGCACTTCCCATGCCAAACCTCCCTTGGTAGACTTCTGGAGGAATGCAATCCTACTTGCTCCTGGCAAGGGCTATTCTGGAGATTCTGAGAATAACAGAAACCAAAGGATAACAGAAGAAGCCACCCCTCTCAGTCTGTTTATAAATAACCAAATTATCCAGGTAAATTATGGTTGCAAAGGGACTGCAAACTGAAGAAATGAGGCAAAGAAAACATAAACCATTCCTGCCACACACACATGTAATTAGCATAACCATGATATAATGAAGCTACCAAGCCTAGGATAAAAGCTAACTAATTTCTTGTCAGCACAACACTAACTTGATTTCACTGCAGAGAAGCCTAAAAGAAGAGGATGGTGTTAGAAAGCCTCACTGTTACCTATTCCCTGTAGCATCTCAACTACAGTTTGCACACACAATCACTCCTCCAAAGACCAGGGTAAAACTGATTCTTGCAGGGCTCAAGGTTGCAGCAGGTAAGTCTGCTCCCAATACCTAAGCTAGTGGATCCCATTAATCTCTGGTTTGTCATGTACATCTTCGTAACTCAAGAGATGCTGGCATTTAAGAATGCACTGTGGTATTCTGAAGAACTTGCAGTAATAAAATTGCAGAGAAAAAAAATTAAAATTATGATGAGGAATTAAGCATACGTGGAAGCTAATCTGACTGCTTAGAAGCAGTCAGTACGTACTTCCTGCTAGACAGGGGTTAATCGTTGTCACGTAGCTGGTTGATAACCTTTGGGGGCTCGTGAATTTTTCTTTCAGCTCTGCCTGGATGGGTGGGATTCAAACCCAGACCTGTTTGTGTGAAAGCAGGAACCTCTTACAGACATCAGCCACTCTGGGAAGCAGTTCAGTTCTCCAAGTAAGAGGAATTAGTTGTGAGACTCATTCATTATTAATATATTTTTGTGAGTGCAGAGAACTCACATTCAGTGAATGGGTTTATAAAATGTTGTGTCCCAAATACAGAAAAAGTAATAAGTAAAAAGTAGGTAATTTGATCTCTTTTTAAACCAGTCAAAGGACACCATTCAATTTATATCTACCTATGTTTTAAAACATCCAAAAGCATTACTTGATGCTTTAAAGTCTATAAAACGAAGCTAAGTATTTTAATTCAGAAAGTTGAACTAGGACTGTTAAGTTAATCATTAAAAATAGGCTGGTATAAAATAAATGTATATTCTTCATTGTCAGATGTTGCTTACTAGAATCAAACTATGTACTTTTAGTAAGCCACTTGATGAGTGTGCCTCTAGGAAAGGAATTATGTTTACAGCTGTGTTAGAAGAAGGAAGAAAAATCTAAGTAGAACACAATATTCTGGAATACTAAACACAAAAACCATAACTTTTCATGTAAGCAAGATTTGTAAGTATGAAAAGGAACAAGAGAATCAAAACAAAAATCAAAACCTGAGTATGGATAACACACAAGAAAAAAATATTAGCAGAGCATTTAGAACTTGAAAAACATACCATGAAGGGACTGGAAAATACAAGGCTTCTGCTGCAAAATCTTAATTCAAAGTGCATACTGCACTTCATACCTCGCTTTACTCAAGAGGACAAGCTGAGGCACTAGAGAATCTGAGCTTAGTTTTTACTGAAGCACTGTGAAGCCAGCTCTCTTTTCTAGTTTAACACTCCATGTTCTTGAACGCTTTTTTTCCATTTAATTCTTTCATCAATGTCCCTGCCCCAAGAATTCTTCGCAGTGCTTCCGATTGTATAAACATATATTCACACAACTTTAAAACTGATTTAAAAGAAATTAACAAATCAATATTTAATTCCCACCCTATATTTACTGTTTTAAAGGATTTCAGGTTTAAACACATGCTCCAGCATTGGAGGAAGTCTCATGCCTTGCAGGAGAGATGTTATCGTCCTAGGCATCCTATTTTAATGCCTTAAGATGAAAAGCATCCCAGGTCTGCAAGGCAATAATAAAGAATCATTCCAGGGATTATTGCAACCCTTCAGATAGATACAGAATGATGCTCCCATCAGACATTATAAGCAAAATTGACAAAAATGGAAAAATACCTCACTGTTTGAGCTTTCAATAAATGATCCTCCAAACATAGCAGACATCCATTCACAGCTACAGATCAGCAGTGGCTTGTGGGCATTTATGGTTCCGTCATCCAATTTAAATGTCACATCTGCCATGGGAACAAAGAAACAGGCCTGCTGCAATTCTGCATTTAAAGTGAAACCATGTCACAAGAATGTATGTTTCACTTGCATGTTGTTAATCAAGGACTTCTTTACTTCCCACTTTCCCACCCCACAGATAACTCTAGTGTTTTATACAGTTAAATACAGCCTCACTTAAAAAGGAGATATTGGATGTTTACCACTTTAGAAAATTAGGTCATTTATTTAAAAGCTTCTGTGTAGATTTTGAGAAATTAAACTGCAGAATCTCAGTTGGAACAGTTAGCCCTGAGAAACACTATAAATTTGTGCTCATCCCTCCTCTCAGAACAAGGTAAGCTGTCACAGTTTTTGAAGTCTGTGAAGCAACAGTAACATGAATGAGAAATGAATTAGTGCTTTTCCTGTTAAAGCATGTATTTACTTACCAGAAAATGTCCCTTTGCAAAGGCACTCTTTTATCCGATTAGCTTTTCTGACATGAAATGCTTTAGTAATCTCTTGATTCATGAAGGCTTCTTTATTCATAATATTCTCCACCATCATTCGCAAATCAAATACTTCCAAGATTTCAGCAATCTGAGCCAGCCTTGTGAGATCTTTTTCATTTTCATCCAGTTGCCCTGTGTATAAAAACTGCAAAACGGTTTTAAAAGGTCTGGCCTGCACAGATGAATCCATTTTTACCACAGTTACAGGACACGTCCTATTTGAGACAGGATTCACTTGCATTTCCTTATGCACACTAACAAACCCCTTACCCCATGACGACAGAGATCTTGCTGCAGAATTTGTTTCACCAAGTTCAGACTCTAGCATGTTTATCGAGTCAGTACTTTCTGGTGGGGGAATTCTAACATCAGCAGCTTTCAAGGATGTCTCATCACTTTCACCATTTGTCTCAACATGACTTGTCAGAACATCCTTATTTGTATTTTCTTTATTACACTGTGCTTCATCCAAGTCTGGACTTTCCTCACATTCCATTAAGAAAAGGTCATAAAACTTTGAAGAGGAGGTAGCTAGGTAAATCTTGTGAGCAAAAATGTAGTCCTGATCCTGGAGAACAAACATGACATCTGCACACAGTGGGCTGTCCAATAAATATCCAGCTTCATTCATGCTCGGTACGGGACACTCAGGAATTTTGATAACTGGAGGAGGGGCTTTTGGAGGTAGGAATGGAGCCTGCAGCAGAGGTTTTTGGACCTTCTTCAAATGAGATTTCCAGAACTGCAGGTGTCTTCTGGAGATCAGGGCAGCTCTAATTGCATTGTCAAACACATCTTTAATCCCAAACTGGTCAAATACACTGGTTTCATAGTATGGTATCCCAAGTTCCTTGGCAACCTCCCTGCCTCTTTCTGGTGGCAAAATGTCTCCTCTTTTTATCGGCCTAGGATTAAACAAAAAATAACACACAACTAACATCACCAAGTTACTCTAGAAAGCATGGAATTTTACAAAATGTCTCAGCAACAAGTCTGAGATAACTATAATTCAAATGAAACTAATACAAAATTAAACCCACAAAGCCTTTTGGAAATCTACAACCATGAATCCATGGAGTTTTAGAATAGCACACACTTAAAATTTTGTTTAAATTTGGCAGTGTCTTTGCAACATTACTAAAAATATGTAGAAATCATTTCACAAAATGTAGCAAGCCTCTTCGCTAAAGGGAAATTTACTGTAAAAAAAGTTTGATAGGATGCTTGAGAACTTTCATTATTTAAAAAACCTCTTAACATCCTTTTCTTCTCAGATATTCTGTCAGTATCTTTCTTTATATCCATCAGCTAAACTCAAATGGAAACTCTCATGACATAAAAATGCCACAAATATAGCTAAATATGAAATGAGAAGTATTTCTTAAGCTTATGCTTACTAAAAAAATCATAATAGCCTATGACAAAAGTGTAACTGAACACACACTTCAAGAGATAGGCCTGTTTTGGCTGTAGAAGCATTATGTGGGAACTCATGAATTTCCAGAGCAGCTCTAGTACATGATGTGGAGTAAACAAACCAGAAAAAAGTCTCTGCTAGGATCCACTTTCCCAACAACAAAAAAATCTTCTCACCAGAAGACGTGACCCAACAGTGTGTTCTCTGAGCATACCATATTGGGCAGACACAAGCTGGCACAGACTTAACACACTCCAGACAACAGCTTGCTTTAGTCGCCAGCTAATGATCAGTTCAGGTGGCAGAAGTCTTTGCTAGTCATGCAGGATAC
Organism: Eurystomus gularis; assembly: GCA_013400335.1. Classification (NCBI taxonomy): domain Eukaryota; kingdom Metazoa; phylum Chordata; class Aves; order Coraciiformes; family Coraciidae; genus Eurystomus; species Eurystomus gularis. The sequence goes on along the minus strand of VZZY01025334.1, from coordinate 315,849 downwards.
TGATTCAAACTTTATTCATGGTGAAATCAAGAAGGAGGATCAGGACAGAAGAATTTTGGGTGTTGAAAAAACATTTCCTTTTAAAGAGTCAACCAAAAGGCCCACCCCACCCACACAATGAAGAAATGTTTAATAAACAAACAAACCTATGAAAATCGTATTGCCGAGTCAAAAATTTGAATGTCATGCATGCAAGTTTTCTAAAAGACCATGAAATATTATTTCAGTCCCTTTACAGAAATTTGTTGCAATACAGTCTTTGATTACATGATCATGGAGATTATTTCCACTGATCTAGTCTCATTCAAAATCACATAAAAGGAGGAAATTAGAAGTGAGCAGGTAACTGTGAAACCATTTTGCCCAACTGTGAACGTTTGTCTCTTGAACCCGGGAAAAACAAAGCTTCTCCAGAACAACCCCAAACTCTCCTTTAATCTCAGAACTTTAAAAAATTTAATTTGCAAGCACTTCATTTTCTGCCATGATCTAGGATTACATTTACATAAAAACAGTAATTGAGAATTAGTAAAACTTAAGTAGAATCTGTCAGTTTAAAACAGTACTTCAGTACTTGACAGTAGTGTCAGGGTGGACATGATACACATGTTCAGATGGAGAAACACACGTATGAAAACCTCCAGTAATCATTATTATCTCTATGTTATCATAGCGAGCAGGCACCCAAACAAGTTTAAATGTCCAACATGCAAAAATGGTGTGGGAAACATAATAACTGTGTGTGTTTAAGAGCTAACCAACTCAGACAACAGAAATAAAAAGAAGAAAACAAATATATTCTCACAAAAAAAAAAAAGGAAACTAGGCTCTATCACTTCTCTTTTGAAAGTACTGTACCTGATGAACAAGGTGATTTAAAAAAAATTATTATTTTTGTTTAAACTTTACCTTGCCAAAGGCCGTCTGGCTCTGTTAACAGCCTCAAGATCTGCATAGCGAAGATCTAGCTGGCAGCCCACCAGAATGACAGGTGTGCGAGGACAGAAGTGCTTGATTTCTTGATACCACATGGTTTTCACATGATTCAGGGAATTAGGATTAGCAATTGAAAAGCACAGAACAACTACATCAGACCTAGAAAGGCAACAAGAAAATATCCAATTGAAACTCAACAAACATGCTTTCCACTGCAGCTTCACCAGTTTTCATCCCTCCAGCTTAAAGCTACTCCATTCTACATTTGAAAAAATGCACTGACACCCAGATGTCAAAATACACATTGTTCGTGCAGAGGTTTGATAGAAGCTACACATTTCACAACAAAAGCATGGGAGCACAAAGCCACATACCTAAGAAGCACTGTCCCTGTATGTCAGATGATCCCTGCACCTATGAACAGAGCACTAAGAGGAGAGGTAGAGCTTGCCATTCTCTGCTTTTACACTACAGTTATTCACAGGCTGTCATTGCTCCAAGAAATAATTCTGCTGACTGGACACCTAAATTGCAATTCAAAGATCATTGGCTCTTAGGAATTAGGAGTTATGCAAAACTTCAGAACAGCCACACAGGCAGACACAGATCACTTCTGAACTCGTCATGGAGAAATACCTTTCCTGCACTCCTCTAGATACTGGAGTGGTCTCCTTTGCAATGCACTTTGCACAGCAATTCTCTAACATCTTTAATAAATAACCAGTTGGAAGGGCAAATTACTGCAGAATGACCACTTCTACCATACCAGCAAAAATAAACATCACAATAAAAATAAGGTCAGTAAAGTGTAGAATAGGATAGTGGCTTAAATCAGAGTAAGCATGATGGTATCTGCAGGCTTTTAAACATTTTAAGAAAAGAAAAAATACTTCACTAAATAAACTTGCTTTATAAATTGTAATTATGAGGATTAAGGTTGACAGTTCATCCACTAAACTGCCACCTAACTCTTGTCAGAGCTAGCACCCTAAGGCAGAGAAATGCTTGAATACTTGTCTCAGGGCATTCCTTATTTCGGGCAATTTCATTATTTATAAACTTGTATGGGATGTTACAAAGCAATTCTCAAGCTCTTGGGTTTCTCATGGGGAAAAAAGAAAATAAGAAAAAAAGGTTGAATTGAAACTCTCCAGAAAAATTAAGAGGAAGGGATATTCTGAAGAGGCGACTTACTGCTACAGAATTGTCAGCAGGGTAAGCTCAGCAATGCCTTGTCTACCTCACTTCTGTTATTCTTTAATTTAGCAGAAATGTGTTGTGTCTGAAGTTTGCGTAATATATAGAGCAGCAGCAGTGAATCTTAACATTCACCTTTTAAATAATGAAATACCTCCTCAGTACTGCTGCTTTCTACATTTCACTGAGGGCACAGATATATCCAGCAAGACCATTTCTAAAGATAGCTGCGTGCAATACAGGTACTGCTGTGAGCATAAATTTGATGCAAGAAAAATGCTCCCGCTCCAAGTTTGTATCTTATATAAACCGCAACACATCCATCATATCCAGAAACAAGGCCTTTTCAAACTGGAAAGTTATCTGCTAAATAGCGAAGTGGAAAGCAGCTAATACGCTGTTCTTGTACATAACTGAGGCAAACATCCTTTAAACTCAAACTTGCTCTATTCAAGGTCACATAAGAGTAAAAGCTAGGCCTCAGCTGACAGTTGCTTAGCTCCCAGAAAGGAGGAATCGATGTACAGCTAAGAGTAAAAAAACTTGTTACACATATCACAATCTGGTCAATTGTCTAATTCAAGATCATCAGGAATGCCAGAGAGGCAAGTGTTGGCTGTCTGGCTGTTCCTAACTATAACTAAGCATCTTAGAGAGACAGACTGTCTTGTGTCCTTCAGAAATTAATACCTAAGACAAGTAATTGCAGTCACGAGTATCCAACCCTCCTGACTACAAACCACAAGACACACATCACGTATCTCAGAAAACCAACAGGAAACAGAGCTCCGCCAGGAGTTCACAGGCAAGAGATGACAACAGCTCCCCCACAGTGCTCTGCTGTCGATGCTGGGCTGGCCACAGATCTGGGCTCCTGAGAAGTGCCAGTGATGATCCGTTTCCTTGGACCAGACAGGCCCAGACTATCCAGCAGACCGGACTCAGCACAGCCCTGCATGTGTTACAGCCCTTGCCAAGGGAGCCTCATGTTTTTGCCACAGAGCTGCATGTGGCTCTTGAGCAACTCCTCACCTCTAACCTTTCCTGGGCAACCACAAAAGCGAGCTGGGGAAAGCTGGTTTCTTTACCCATAACTCACAACACACATAGCACTGCACTAACAGGACATTTCCATATTATTGCCTTCCAAATGAAGTGAAAAACACAGTTAAGAGTTAAAAACTTTGCATATTATTTATCCTGCGTTAAAACCTGGACTTCCCCATAAAATGAATATCCTGAGAGTTCTGTACTGAGTAGGGATAAATAAATAGCCCTGTGCCATAAACAAGATGGATGGGAAATCACTGGGTAGTGAGAGAGTTCACACACTGAACCAGCACCACAGCTGGGTCTGTCAGCTCACAAAATACATCCAGCGTATTGTAATAAATTAAGTTTTCATTCAAGTCATAAGCATGATTTGCACTATTAGTACAAACTGGAGACAGTAATATATAACAAAGATTAACCGCCTACATTGGACTGTAAACATTTTTGGAAAACTACTCTTCAGAAACTTTAATTAAAATACCAACAATTCCTTTTAATGTCAAAGACACTTTTACAACTTGCTAACACCTCAGCATAAAGTTTGGTTTGACATTTGTTCATTAAAGCCAGAACCTGTCAGATTAAAATAATGTATTATTATTTCCTAAATATTAAAAAATTATTAATGTTATTTTAATATTCTCAGGGAACAGAAAATGATAGGATGTAAAAAAACCCCATCTAATTTACTGCCATTTTTGTATGGCTTGGTTACTTGAAGAATGAGAAAGGATGAATCAGGTTTACTTCTGCTTTCTTCTTTCTCTATGCAGCAATATATTCACAAATACAAGCTACTTTTTTTCTAAAAAGAAATTTCATAACTATTTTCCAGTAAAATTCAGGAATGACTCAAGAAATATTTCCATAGACTTGAATACCAAAAAGTGCTTTAGAATTTTCCATCACATTCTTCCTTAGAGCACCATCTATTTGAGATGGGCAATAGCTAAGGCATTGTGTGCATCCATCTTTGTTAAATACAACAGAACTAAATGATTACACTTACTGCATATACTGATGTTTGATACTAAAGTGTCACAAGAAACCAAAAAAGTTATTACAAATAACTGAGCAAAGAGAAACACATTGTCTTGTAGATTCACTGATACAGGTTGGAAATGCATCACTGATTTATTCCCACATTCTGCTTTTCATAGGTTTATCAGAAGAAATTGTGAATCACCCACTCTTACTATTTGAAACAACTGAACATACCTATGTACCACCAAAACTCCTGTGTGAGTTGCTCTAGCGTGTGATCAAACACTCTGTAACACCAACATAAGAAAACAGGCTTCTTTCTCCTCGCTGGGACTCCAAACAGAGGAGAACACAATGCAGATGTGTGGGACTTGGCAGGTGGAATTCTCTCAGTTGTAGAATCACTACTCATACATTTGTCACTTCCTGGCTGACCAGACTCCTGCATTGGAGTCTAACATTAAAGTGTAAGAGCACGTCAAACACTCCCTTTGGAGTCACAGAAGTAATTCTTAATGCAAAACATACACATCTGAAATCAGCCTAGCCTGGAGGCTCCCGTGGGCAAAGAACGAACCTCACCACCATTTCAAGAAGCAACCCACCTACCTAACATAGGTATTACCTCAATACATTCAGTGATATTTTCCCAAACTTGGATAAGAATAACTTTTGGTGGAAGCAACTACCCCTTTTTAGACTTCAGAGAAGAAAAACCCCCTAGACAACCATATCTCTGGCATGAATCAAGCATGTGGTGTGCTGCCACCCTGTGAGCTTCTAGGGTGCAAGTTATGAACTGTTTCAGATGTACAGAGAGCCACCCAAGGCCACTGCCAAAAAGCATGCAGTATAGCACTGACAAAGACAAGACAACTTTAAATTATCAACCTCAGGCTTCAGAAGTAGTCAAGCTCCAGGTAACAACTGTAACCATCCGGAAGTTACTCTGCAATCAGTACGGTGAGAAACTTGTGAGGTGGTAGAGAAAAAGCAGTATATTAGCTGTGTTACAAGCCTTTCTGATGGAGCTGTCAGAAGCAGCAGAGAAGTTAATGTTTTCTAACTAGAGCTGTTTTGTGTAACAGAGCACTCCGTTGGTTTGGGACTGAAATTTTGAAAGACTCACCTGCTTACATGCTATGTGTGTTCCAGAGCTGGTGTGATGAGCTGACCTGCAGATGTACCTACATCTGTACATACATTGCTGATCCTTCTCTCAACAAGAAACTGCTACATATTTTCCATCTTACACTAATACTCTTATTTTAGACAGAACTTCAAGGAAACAGCAATATTAAATGATATCTATTCCATGGCAAGTGTGTTTAAAAGTTTAATGTTTCATAGTCTCAATCTATAGTTATAAACTGTAGTGCTGGCTGCAGATACGCTACCGTGGGTTTCTGAAATGTACACACTGCATTATCCAGGAAGAAGTTGTTCCCTCTAGTTTATCACTCACAAGTTACTGGGAAGCACTGCTGCATGCAAGAATTTCTGGTCATGTGGAAGAGGTATCATTTGCCATACAGTCATGAACTAATATTGTTTGATATGGAAAAGGGAAGGAAAAAAGCTGTGAGGAATAGAGAATGTGAAGGGAGATGTCTCTGACCTGAAAATCAATGGAGGGAGCAGGAAATAGGAAAAGGAGGAAGACTGAACTGTATTACCATGATATCTTCTCATCTTTCTAGAGGACAAGTCAAAAGTACATATTTTGTTTTAGGAGCTTAAACGAGACCCAAGAGTTAAATCTGACCAAATCAGTTTAAGGACAAACAAATTATATTTTGGTTGACAAGAAGTCTGTTGCACATATTTAATCAAATCAAACTCTGAGAATAGACTTGGGGGGCATGAAAAAAACCCCAACAAACCAACAGTGGATTTCTTAATTTTTCCCTATTTTTATCAGCTTTCTCTGTGAAACATGGTTGAAATAAGGGAGTCTATTAGAATTTCACAGAGCAAACAATTTGGTAGAGGCTTATCCAATTGTTAGGCTTTCTTGAATTTACCAGAACAGCAAATCCTTTGACATTTATGTATCATTAAAAAAAAGTTTTTGCTTTTACTCCTCCTGCTCTCATTCTTTCCCCCTACACATTTCCCATAATTTTCCCAAGATCCCTTAGAGATCTGCATCACAGCTGAACTTATCCCACTTGAGACCAGAATTTGACAAGAGCTATCTCTAGTGTCCACCTGCATAGTCCTCCAGATACCTGAAAGGAAAGACAGGGCAGCAGCCTGAAGTGCAAATACCAGCTCTGAAGTTCCCAAACACAGTAGGCTAAGGCAGTAGAAGGCCATCAAAGAACTGAGAATCTCATTTCTGGCTAAACAAAACCCTGCCACATCTCCATGTCAATTCAGATACATTCTGGAGAGAGAGATTCACTCATTTATACAACATTTTTCATGCATGCATCTCACTGAGCTGAAAAAAAAATTGTGCAGATAAGCAAGGCTGATAATGTTTTAAGTGGACTCAATTTTTAGTAAATGCAGTTGCAGCCATCACATGAAATGAGAAGAAATTCATTAAGTTACTGGTGAGCATAACAAAATGACCTGAAGACACAGGACTTATGTGCACACACTCAAAACAGATGAGAGGCTAGGAAAACTAAAATGCAGGGGGTGCCTGGCATGTGAAGAACTGAAGATATCCAGGTAAGGCAGGGCAAGACCATGCAGTGCCCTGGATGTGAGCAGGAGAATCAAGTAGTTCTATACTTTACCGACAGCAGTGAAGCTTCTTAAGTACTGGTGTAATGTGCGAAACTGTCAAAATGCCCTGAAATATATTCAGATTTTGTGGTGAGTAGCATGCAGATCTATTTCTAAAATTTCTGTAACATCATTTTTAGTAGGAAACAACAGTCATAAAAAGAAGGTAAAGCTACCTTTAAGAAAATCATATATTTCAAGACTGCGCTTCAAAAGAGAAGTTTTCCCATACATTCCTTACAAACCATACATCATTCTTAAATGTTAAGCATTTTAAAATCTCTTTCATTTCCTTTGAGGTACTCAGGGACAGACAGCACTACATTTACAAAGAATGACAAAAAATGTTTTGATATCACAAAGAATGATTAAAATATCTCATTTTCCATTGCAGAAATGTGTAAGAGCTGCTCTTACTGTACAAATGCCTGACCAGCAACAGTGCTAAAATGAATGGCAAAGTCATGGGGAACAATGTAACAAGAGGAAAACAATTTTATTTTTAAATGAAAAGACTGCTCACACAGTCTTGGAATTTGGTTCATTTTATTGCTGCCTATAAGAAGTAAATTCACCCATAATTCTGGTCCAGCATTTACATATGAAAAGTTCCATCTTAGTGCTAAACAGAACTTAGCAGTTGAAAGAGGCTGCCTGCAAGGTACCCTGGCATGAATCCGGGCTAAATTTTGCCAGTAGATTCAGTAAAGCTCTCTTTGGAATCAGGTAGGTTTGCAGTACACACGCACCATAACACAGCAGTGCATGCCTTTTTCCCTCCCCTGGATCAGGGATCTCAATTACCGCATTTCTAATGTAGGAACAAAAATTCTATGATAAAGAGAATTATAGAGAAAACTAATTGAGTCTGAAATACCAAAATATTGTGTATCACATGCAAAGTCGGGGTTCATAAAAATAAGACACAAAGCCTGAACACCAAATCAATAGCGAAATGAAACAGAAAATGATCAAGCAAGAGAAGGTACAGGGCTAGCTGGAACACATCTGACCAACCCAGGGCAAACGCCAAACCTCACAGTCTCATAGAAGGGAACTGCTAAGATTATAGGTAAAAATATTTTGTAAGACATATCAGCTGACTGCTTTCTCCAGACAGCAATTAGAAAATAAAATAATGAGAAGTAAATTCACAAAACCAGAAACAGGGAAAGGTGGACTTCTCAAGCTTATTTGTGTTATTGGAAGGAGGTATCTTACAGATGAGAACTACATGCTATCTCTCTACAGAGAATCAACTAACTTTCATCAAAGCCACTGCAGAAGAATAAATGAAAGAAATTACCCCTTCCTTACTCCTGGTCCCATCCTCTAAAATAAAAACAAAACCAGGAACCAATGATCAATCAGAAAAACATACTGAGTTTAAAAGTAGTAAGAAGAGATATATTCGAAAAATCATTTGAAGCAACACATTTAGAAGAAAAAAAATATTTCAAGGTAGGAGAGGGATGTAGGGATGGAAAAGAAAAAAAAAAGAAAGAAAAAAAAAGGAAGATTCAAAGGCTAGGTCCCAAAATTCAGTAAAAGCATGATTCCTTGCAAGTACTGATGAAGAACACAGATAGGAAGCCAAAGACAAGACAAAGAGGGAGGTAAAAATCTAGAGAAGATTAACAAATTATAAGGTTTGGTTTGCATTCAGTATGAGAGTGACTTCTGAAGTCGCAGAAGATGTGAAAACTGAACATTAACAGATGCTAGATCAATCTCTTTCTCTTAGGAGAGAATACGGACTTCCATGTTTTTTGCTTTCTTTGGGTTATCACCAAAACTAGCCTTCTCCTCTTTTTTTACTTAAAAAAAAAGGTCAAGAAATTTTAACTACCAAGTTGATATCACAATGTTATTGATAAGAACTCTGTTTAAGACTGTTAGATCTGTTTGTGCAGATTGGCTTCCATATTCTGACATATGTATGAGGAAGTCCCAACTGAGATCCCGAGACCCCTGGAGTAGAAAATAGCTCAAGAAATCCACCCAGCACTTATTCAGAAAGAAATAATTCACTGAGATCAAGATTTTGATGGAAAGCCACTTCACAGGTATAGCATTTCTAGAAGATTTTGCTGTTGCCTTGCAGTCTTTTAGGACAGAATCCAAATGCCCTCTTTCCACTTGGCCATTGACTTAGAAGAGCAAGGAAAAAGGGAAAATTATATAATGCCACAAGTAACATTTGATACATACTTTTTCACTACATTCAAGGAAGGCTTAAAGCATCACAGGTCCTGTCTATTATAGATAGAACAGATACACATCAAGTTGAGGCTCAGCCCCCCCACCAGTCATTTGGTACATACTTTTTCAAAGGAGGAAGGACTCCTAACAGCAATTCCATAGCCACCTCTTTCTACTTACATTATGGAACCACAGTAGGATGCAGAGAAGAAAAGTAGTAGATCTGCATTAATTTCACTGGTTTAAGTATATAAAACATATACTTTCCCATCAACCGAGTGAAAAAGCCTCAAATGTTAATGTAGATAGTGAAAGAATAAAAACCTAGAGCATACATACACTATACCAGAATAAAATTATTAGAAAGAGCTATCTCTTTGTGAACCTCTCTGCTTGTTACAGTCTTTCTTGGGGCTAATCTGAGTCAAACTCAAAAGAAAAAATACTGTAACAAATAGATCTTTTTTTCAGGAGTTCTTTGGGATTGCTTGATGAAGAACCTGAATAACTTATAAAGCATTCTAAAGCAGATAGGGAGGCTCACAAATTTTGGTATTTGAAGATGATTCTAAGATACAGCATATCACTTTTTGTGGCAGCAAAACATAGCAGAAGGAAGCAGCCAAGGTGACAGACATCTGAAAACAACTGGATTCTCCATCAGCTAACCCTTTGCTAACAAAGCGAAAGACTTTCTTGGGTCTGTTAAGTGCTACTGCTCTGAAGACACATGATGATCCTCTCCAATGCACGTGAGTAAATATCTCATAAGGCACGTGGAAGGTGGAGAATTATCGTAACATAAAAACAAGGAGAGCAAGACTGCAGTGGAAAGTGTGGGCTTTCATTCAAGGCATTTCTGAAACCTTAGATCTTCTCTGAAGTAAGGAGAGGAGCTGCTGGCCATTCCCAACTTCGGCACAGGCAGTGAGTGACTGAGGGCACTGAGCTAACCAAAGGCAAAACTAGTATCTCTGTGAAGACACCCACCTTGCCCTAATTGCAGTGAATTTGCTGAATGCAAATTCCATTTTACACCAAGGCTATCTGGGTTTTGTTTTTGTAGAAATATCATCATCACTGTCCTTTAAGAAAAAGAAACAGAAAACAAAACAATGCTAAACAGGCTGGTGGAAGTCTTCAAATATCAATTATAAACCCCTATTCTCATGGACCCTTTTCAGCAGAATTCAGAAAGTATATTTCTATGGATTCAATTACATTGAAGTAACTGGTTAAGGGAATTGCAATCACACAGAAAAAAAAGAATGCATGTGTTCCTTTGTGTATGTACAATACCCACAAGGCTTATGAACTCCATTCACAACAGAGGAAATACTCTGAACACATTTAAAGAGGCTCTGTCAGGAGTCTCGCAGCAAGGCTCATTCACATTTGTAAGTCACAAGGAGAAAGCTGTTTTCTGTCCATGCTGTATGAACAGATTTTGTTTGGTCTACAGCTCATATTTAAGTTGCAAGTAAATAAATCATCCTGGCTGAATTAGCTGTCAAACCACATCCATGGTATTTCAAATAAATATTTGATTGAAACTGAATTAACTCCTTGCACATTTGTGCTCATGTTTACACATATTAGAGCTGCATGTATAAAAAACAGGATACAAAGGATATTAATCAAATTGTAGTCAAACATGTTTACCTGAAAAAAACAACAAAGAAAATTATGTGAAAGTAAAAACGGGCAAGCCAGTCTTTTTCCCATTTTGCTTTTAGAATCAGTTTGAACATGATGATATGCTGACACACTCATTCAAAACCAGACTGGACAGGAGGATAGAGGATAGCAAATCCTGACAAGTTGAAATGGAAATGAAGATGTTTTCATGTCTTTACACATGCAATTTTGTGCCTCCCAGGGAAACTGGTACATAATAACAACTTGAGCTTGATAATGAAGTTCCCACCTTATTTACAGGCTTAGAGAATACAAGCACACTGAGACTAGATTGTTATTAAACAAAGAGGTGACTGGGAGCTAGAAATCAATACGCTAATCATAACAAAGATATTGTAATTTTACAACATTTTGAACTGATTTTGCATCAGTTTTGCATCCCAGAGAGATGAAACTCTCTGGGACAGTATCAGCAAATGAGTGTTTGGCATCACATAGTGCTTAAGCTGAACAGGATACTTCCAGAACTAAAGCAAACACACTAGCTTAAGTAAAAAAGCCATGTCATGCTATGAAACTGCAGCAGACATTTCCACAAGTCTCTCCAGCCACATCCTCCTCTCTCCCTTAACCTGTCAGGAACTGTTTCCCAAAGCTCCCAGAGGACTGTGATTATTAAACTAAACACCACACAGTAGATTGCAAGCTGGATCTCACTCTTCATACTCCCATTTTAAAGGATGGCCATAGAAACATTAACTATTTAATCCTCAGTGGCATTCAGATACGTTTCTCTCTGTCACACAAAGATAGTGGCAAACACATTTCTTTTGTCATTTCCTTTCATGTTTCTATCTGTGAAAAATACAGAATTACGAAGGATTTATCTTTGCTGCAAGTCCTATTAACTGTTCACCCTGTCATTTATAGCATAATCTATTTATGTAACATTTGGTAAAACTGTATGGAACAATCTTTTCCAATGAGCAGCAGGTGAATTAATGATCTGCTGGTTCTTGTTACACCACGATTAGGACAATTAGAGGTCTTGGCTGAATGTTTGGCTGAAATAAGCCTTCCCCTGCACAAGGGGGATATGCATAAAAATTTTTGAAGGGAACCAAATGGTTTTATTATTACATGATCCTTCAGACAATCAGAAACATGGGGCACTTGTAGGTCTAGACTTGAGCAGTTTGGCATAAAATATGCCTTTCACTGTACTGCAAGATTTGACTTGGCTATGAGTAGATTGTAGTTCAATGTGCAGAGGTGATTTAAAATCAATTCCTATAAAATGTGAACATTCAATACAGCAACTTTCTTTTTAAAATGCTAAAATAGATAAAATACTAACCAGCTGGCTTTAAATGAAACATTAATATCTTCCAAAACAATGAACTACCTAATCAGTGTTTATAACCAGGAAATTTTACAACTGAAATTCTATTTATAAAATAGTTTCTTTAGACTTTCCAGTTACTTTCTGCATTAACAAACTTGCAGAAAAACCACTAACAGAACAGCTGGTTTCCAGAACAGCCTTTTAAAGTTAATCAGGGTATAGCAAACTTGATTCTACACAAGTTCAGTTCTGCTAACATCACAAATGAATTGCTGTGTTGATATACTTAATCCCATGAGATCTCAAGTTATTCATGTCCTCCTTGGTGTTTGCAGGATTAGAATCTGAGTATGTTGTTTCCCCCCTCTCCTGTCTTGTCAGTAAATGTGGGATCAGAGTTCAGAACATGCCTGATTTTGTTCTCCTAATCTCAAGTAATCTTCTCAGTGACACAGTATCTGTTTCAGAATATCAGGAGGACACATCAAAGAGGAACAGTTAGTGGAAATGTTAAGTTATATCCATATTTATCAAAGTAGGCTCCATATGCTGCCAAAAGGTAAAACAGTATCTCTTCACATACTCAAGTAGCCCTAAATATTAAGGTCAGTATTACCTTAACGTCGGTAACTTCCCTCACTCACAAAGCTTATTTACAGATAGTATAGGTTGTGTAACCCAGATGCATTGCTACTTTAGCTCCTGACACAAAATTCAAGATAGTTCATGAATCTATGAAAACACAACAAACACAGTGCTGAAAACAAAGGAGAGCTTGTATAAACTGCCATATGGAATTCATAGTGTGAAATTTAACTGGTGGACTCAATCAACAGAACCCCCTCCAGCGCTTCTGAGGGGTAGGGAATAGAAAAAGATCATCATCCTTCAAAGTCAGTTGTTTCAACAGGTAGCACAGAGAGAAGGAAAGCAGTAAGGCAGTACATTTTGGCAATGCGGAATCCAAAGCTGGGACAGACACTCTACAAAGGGCATTCCCAGCTGGAAAAAAACAAATATCCGTCTGTGGAAGTGTGATCTTCTGCAGTGACTGAAGCAGATATGAAAGGATACAAAAAAGTTCAAGAAGGTGAAAACACGTGTGGGCACTGAAACCTCGCTCAAATGTCAGCTATGAAAATGCCTGTCCAAAATCCATCTTCAGCTCAGTATTTGCCCAATACAGGTAATCTGTTCTCATTACATGTGCGTTCAAATGCCTGTTACTCAGCTGTTCTGCTGTCTGTACTGTTACAAGGACAGATCTAATTACCATAAAACAAAACAGGAAGACTATCACTAGCTTCAGTACTTGTTGAAACTATGCTGAAGTTATACTATACGTGCTGGAAGAATCTAGATTACAGTCATTTTTATTCGATTAATATTTTTTTTTAGAACTTTCAGGGTTATTCAATTCACTAGCACACACCTGATATTTACAGAAGAAAAACTTTCCTTTTCCTCAGCTTTAACTAAGAAAATACAGAAGAGCTTCGCTTTTCATGAAATTGGCTCTGCTCTCAAGAGGTTAGCTGCCCATTTAACATCCCAGGTTTTAGCAAAATAAATATTTCACTGAGCAAGAGTGATGTTTCTCTGCATTTCTCCTTCTTTGTTGCTTGTTAGGCAATTACATCATACGCTGCTTATATAGGCTGGGAATGCTGATGTTCAAATTTGTAAAACTACAATCTTATTTTGCAGAATGTTCTTTAAAATTTGAAATAGGACAACAGTTGTTGACAGAGCTTAACAGGCTGTTCAAGGAAATGTAATGTAGTAAAACTGCGCTGCTTTTAAAATATTTATATCTTTTTAATCCTTGCAGCAGATAATCCTCTTTGCAGTAAGCAGGAATATGAGTACCTTTGATTGTTTTTAAGTCCTTGCTTTTCAAAACTAAGATTTGCAATTTTTATCTGCCCTGAAATTTTACCACAAGTATTACTTAAAATTTCATTTGAATCAATTTACCTTCCATAAGCAAAGCGCCTGTCTTTGTGGTGGTCCCCAAACGTATCCCACAGCCTGAGGGAAACACTCACTTCATCCACAACATCTCTTGAGCGTTCAAGGACCTAGAACAGAAGACACACAACATTCTCTTTCCCTTCCTTAAAGAAGTACATTTCTAATTCACCCCGTAAGAAGGTCCAAAGCATACTACACCAAGAGTCTACCACATATAGTTTTCAGCAAATGCTGTATTTTATAAAATAGGCAGAATATGCATATTCCTAAAAATAGGTTTGATTAAAAAAATATTTTGGAATGAGAGACTTGGGTAGATGCTTATCAGACCCTAGCTGCAGTACAGACAGCACATAAAACTTGTGAGCTCATTGCTGCATCCTGACAAAGAAAGGCTTGCCAACAAATAATAGTACCACCTCACAGCATGTGCTCCATATTTTGAACTCCTGCAGTCCTTACCTCTTGGCAGACACGGTACTGATCAATGGCCCAGACAGTTGGTACGTGAGTTGCCAGCAGCTGATACTGAGTCAAGGTTGTATTGCATGCTCTTGCGCAAATTAGACGAGTCTTTCCCACTGCGTTATCTCCAACCACCACACACTTGATAGTTTCAACGTTGGGTCTTTCGTAGTCCATGTCAATGTCCATTTATCAAAAACTGTAATGAGACAGTGCAAACTTGTTTTCTACTATTGTGCAAAAAACCCCACTATTTAGAATCAGAGCCTTCTACTTCCACCCCTTGAGAGATGTCCAAAGAGGACAGACTCTTAAGGAAAAGCTTGTATTAAACTGTACCAAAGTAAGCGAGCCGTTCCTTTAAATACTGCACAGTTATGCAAATGCACGACTATTTTGACCACAGCCAGTTTATGCTGTTCACATGCTATTTTCACTTTGGTTTCTGTAAACACAAGTCTGTTTGCAGAAGATAGATCTTGGTGAAACAGGGACAGCTAGCACAAACTTACCTCTTGCTAATACTTTTTATGCCAAGAAGGAGAAAAGACTGGACATCAGTGGGTTTAACCTGAAGGATACCAGTATAAACCTGCCTTTTGTAATCTTGCCCATTCAGGATTTGATTTAGGGCTGTCCAAGTGGTATTTCTAACAGCAAGTCACACAGATGGTTTCAGTTACATGCACACAATAAAACGGACTTGTAAGATGATTCCAGAGACTCTGTTCTCTGCAGTCCACAACTCCCATTATATCCCCACATGTTTCACACACTCTTAATTTTCCAAGGAGAAGTCTGTACAGATCATGGACTGAAATGAAAACAAACGGCCCAGCCCAACTTGCAAATATACTTATCTATACCTGCAAATTATTTTTCACATGACAATGGAAAATGAGGGAGATATTTCATAGAATCATTTAGGTTGGAAAAGACCTCTAGGATAATCTAGTCCAACATCTCCCTAACCCCTAGACCATGTCCCAAAATGCCACGTCTACCTGTTTTTTTAATACCTCCAGGGATGGTGACTCCACCACGTCCCTGGGCAGCCTGTTCTAATGGCTGATCACTCTTTCAGTAAATAACTTCTTCCTGATATCCAATCTAAACCTCCCCTGCTACAGTTTGAGGCCATTACCTCTCGTCCTGTCATTAGTCACTTGGGAGAAGAGACCAGCACCAACCTCGCTACAACCTCCTTTTAGGTAGTTGTAGAGAGCAATGAGGTCTCCTCTCGGCCTCCTCTTGGAGGCCAGACCTCCACTTGCCCCTACATCTGTATATTTGAAGATACTATCCTCATGGAAAGCTACTCTTGAAAATATTTACTGAAATATACTATGGCAACATGTTGAATGAATGCCTGGATATGAATGTAAGCTGAAAGAAATAGATGTTTGAAAAACTAAAAACAATTCCTGCAAGATTACTAGAGTCTGTCATTTCCATATATAGGAACAGAGGATTTTCATATAAAAGAATACGAGATCATAGTTTCACATATCTGGTTTTAGTTTTCTAATGTCTAGTCTGCTGTGCAATCTGGTGTCTGACAGGAAATTGTAATCAAGGAGGGAGAAAAGGGAAAATGCAAGGCACAAACACATTCAGGAAGAGTTGCCTAATAATTATTTCTGCAAGGAAAACTACAGCAATTTAACTGACAAAGGACGGGTCATCATCTGGAGCAGTGGTGTCCTTTTTCCTGAGAAGAAAGCACTACAAATAAAGAAACAAAATTATTTGTATTAATACCTTTTTTTAATACTCACATCTCATTTGCAGGTAAATACAGAATAATAACTATCAGGCTGTTTACAATAATAGACACCAGTTGTTTTGGTGTCCGGTTTTCACTGTCAGAAGCCCTATGTTCTGATTTAAGAAAAAGTATGTTTACTAATCACTAGCCAAACACTAATTTTAACTGTATTCTTTAATTATTTAAAGTGATTTAAACCATGAAACAAAAGTCAGTGCTAGAACTAAATGTTGCCCATTTATTCAAAATTTTGAGCACGGACTGCACAGTGATAACTATAATGGCTAAGGCACAGTTACAATCTTTATTTACATGTGGATGGGAGGAGTTAAGGACCACATAGACAGCAAGGTGCAGGAGTGAGTTTATGTCACTCCTGTCTCACACTGACATGTTTTCAGAGACGCCGAATGATTCTGGAAATGCTACAGCACACACTAGCACATAAGATTACATTTTAGAGAGTTGTCCTACACTAGACTGAAACATGGGCACAGAAACTCTTAATCCTGGCATAAGTACATGGTTGCAAAACTAGAGCTTTGTCATCTGCCAAATGTAGAGTAAATAACATGGCCTCAAACATACATGCAGAATATCTGCTGCATGTCAACCCTAATGGCCTTGTGACAGCCTGCTATGTTGGCATCGAGGTTTTAGCTGATAAGGAAACAAAGCTATTAAGATACTGCCCTTATCCCTTCATCTGAGTTACAACATGCATCCTGAAGGATTACTAGTCTTGAAGTAAAGGACTAGAGAGAATCCCAGTTACCTGTCTGCGATGCAACCACGGCTGCTTGTTGGATGCAAGCACCCACAAGGCTGATACCTGGGATGGCCCATGGACTCTGCATCACCTCCAAGAGTCCAAATATAAGAAGATAAATGAGAACTCCCCTTTCCTCCTTCCAAGAATACAGTGATGGTATAAATAAAAGTACAAAACCAGTATGTTTTTTTCCCACATTACAGAGAATGAGACATATTTGTACACCACGGCCTCAAAGCAGGGCCTTGAATGAGTAGCAAAATCCCAAAAGGCTTCAGATGCAACCTAAAAAAGTTCCATTTCAAGTCTGAGAATAAACAGCAACCCCCTGACATAATATGGAGTATTAAATTACTTCATATTTTATTCATACATGGACTAGACATCACAGATGGAATGTGGAAATGTTTACAAGGCTGGAAAACAAAATGAAGGAGCATGGCTAGCCAGTGTGTCTGGCTGGTTTTAAACTACCAAGCAGAGAGATGCCAAACCAATCTTCCTTCCAACACAATATTCCATTAAAAAGCTGTTACCCAGATTAGCTGAGGTTTTATATAACAATCAGATTTTAAAATTCCTCAAAAGTTCTTAAATGGTAGTTCTGCAAAAATGCACTTCAGTTAGCTACAAAATATGTATTAAGTACAGAGTCTGGAATCTTAAAAAAATATCCAAGAGGATAACAAAGCGAGTTTAAAATTAATAGGCAAATCTAAACCAAAGTCACAAGAGAAACCAATGCAATTATTTGAGAATCTTAGAAAACAAATGCAGGAAAATAAAATTTAAAAGTTCATTTTAAAATTTCTCATACACTTACTAACTTAATTAAAACAAAGTTATCACAGAACTCAGACACAGCATGCCTGAATGCCCTGTTGTAGATCAATGGCAGCCTAACGAAGATATTTTTAGCATGACTCAATACTGTACAGGACAGAGATTAAAAGAAACTGGGAATAAAAACAAAGCCAGAGCTTTGTGTCTATTTTAAGGAAAGTTCTTAAATCCACTACAGTACATATAGGGTATCTCTGTTTTTAAAATGCATATAATTTTAATACTGTTCACTAGTTTTCAGAAAGGAACTAAAACAGAAATAGCTCCTGAAGAGACTGGCAGACAGAAGCCTGGACAGATATTTAGACACCTCAAATAAAAACATAAGCTAACAACAAATTACAGTAGAAACTATTAGCAAAACATGTGGATTAAATGCTTACAAATGTAGACAGCAGCTTTCTGGCTACTGCAATGATAAAATCCAGGAGTATGTACAGGACCTTAAAAATACAGCTGCGGTTTAGTTTTTTTAAGGTAGCCTTTAGGTTAAGCTTGTGCTAAACCTATTATATAATCACACTGATTAAAAATGTTAACCATGTATTTACAAAACTTAGATAAAAAAAAGAAAAATATAGATTTGAGCTCTGAAGGTCTGGTAACATCTTGGAAGACTAACTGGAACTGAAACAAAACTGGTTAGACAAGAGCAAATCAGCATAGAGAAAGCTTAATTAAAAAAAAAACCCAAAACATCAGCATAACATTCCAGGAGCAGTGAAAAACTTGCTAAAACTAACCTACAACCTGCAATGGTTTAGTTTAACAACAAAACAAACTAGGGTAAAGTAAGAGGAAAGCTACTGGAAGTGTGACCAGTCTCAGAATGACAGAAAGTCCATCAAATGAGGAGCAGCAAGAAACCTATTGGTGGAAAGATCTGATCAAATATGTCTGTTCTTATAGGGAAGGAGTGAAAGATTCAGCTGCTCAATCCAGTTCTAAAGAAAGATGAGCAGATGGATGCAGGTGAAAAAAGATACCTGCAAGAGTAACACAGGGTCTCAAAAATCTCTTAGGATGTTTCTATTTTCACATTGTCACCTGTGATTGTTTGCAGATGAAGAGGAGACAGAGGCAGCCAAAAATCAGGAGATGTGAGTAGACTCAAGATCTAAGATAAAGCCATTTAATTAATTTACCTGAGTAGTAGAAAAAGAACTATTCCAAATAAAGCTGATCTATTTCCAAAGAAGTATAAGGTTACTGTTCTAAACCACAGCTTGCAGATGGTTACAGTCCCTGATTTCTTCCTTTGTTGCTTCACCTCAAAATGCTGTAGGGTGCTTGGTTTTTTGTTTAGTTTTTCCTCATTGTTAAACAAGTTGTCGTTATTATTATAACTAAAAAACAGTTGTGGTTGCCACAGCATGCAGACCCTTCTGGCTAGTCACCCTCAGTAATGAAACACTGCCTTTCTAGAGAAATTTTCCAAAATACCTGAGATTAAGCACATCACTTGATTATCTACTCCACTGGTACACAGATTAAACACAACAGACACACACCATCTCTTTCTCTCTCTATGTATTAATGTAGGTGTATCATATACAAAAGATAACAAGATCCTAACCATGAACTTCTCTCAAGAATGCAGTTTAATATAGTTAAGGCTGTAATTGCATTTTTCTCCACTGGAAAGGAAATGGATGAAGATCCAAACTCAACAGTGAGTTCCCTGGGCAGGATCAGGAATCTGCCTCTATGAATCTCACTGCCTATGCAGCCAACTGCCCATTTTGAAATTTCCAGATATTTTAAATCATCACTTAGCATATACAAAACATAACCAATTTTTTTTTCAAAAAGCAGTAGCTAATTATCAACCCTCTTCTCTTCGGCAAAATAGCACAAACAAATCACTAAGTGTCTACACTAATCAGTGATTACAGAGTGATCCTGCAGGCATTTACTTCTTAGCTTAGTACTTAAAACACATCCCGTAAGACTGAGATAGCACCTCTTAGCATGAAAACAAGCAAGCGTGTTACGTAGTTCTTGTGTTAAGAGCAAACTCTTCAGCTGAAGTTTCAGAGTGACAGCATTTAAGAACCTTGCCTGCTCAGTGAAGTTTTTAAGTTATACCATGGAAAAAATATTAATAATTCCAACCTGCCTCAAGTAATCTGACCAAACATGCAAACCAGGAACTCCATCAAACAAATAGGTTGCCAACCACAACTACAGCATCACAATTTTATTAAAGGAATCTAATGGAAAGAGACACCAAAATCTACCACCACTTAATACGCATGGTGTGAATGGGAATTATTTGAAAAATTTGGGCCACCAGTAAGGTAGTAAGATCATCAACATTTCTACCTGAAAAACACACTCTTTTGAAACTATATGAAAAAGCATTTGCAGGTACTCCGTATTTCAATCTATTATGGAGAAGTATTTTTGAGTATAGTTTTGGAGTGATTCCTTCAGAGAGCGGTTATGCAATAACATGTCAAAAGGAGTATAAAAAAATTTACAAGACTATGCAATGCTCTTACCTCCATCCCTAAGTTGCAAAATTACTGCTTGCAACCATGGAAACTGGAAAAGGAGATGTAAAATGTCAAGTTCTTCAGGCACTGAAGTCACTACCTTGCACTGCAGAATCCCAAGGCATCAGCATGCTGGCAAGAGCCAGAACAAGAGTGTGAAATGTTCATTCTCAATATATAACCTGCCACGTGTGGTTTCAGAATCTTAATGGATTAACACATATATGCCAGGGGAAAAAGCAGCAGGACTTACTGCTCATTTGTGCAAGAGCAGAGAATTCACAGACATTTGGGGAAAGGTTAAGGGCCCAAAGGCTGTTTTGTGGTTTGGCTCAATTTAATCAATGAATTTAGGGCCTCACCAAGTATATTTGTGAAATAATCACAACATGGTATCAAGTAACAGATAAGCTATGCCAGCTGCTGAAAGACCATGACAAAACATTTTTCAAAAGGTATAAATTATTAGTAGTATTTTATTAAATTGCAGGAGGGCTGGTGGGGAGATTGCTTTAAAGAGAAAAACTATTCCTTGTCAGCACCAAAGAACCAGCTGGTGACAAAGGGTAATAAGACTCAAGGTGGGATCAGATTACTAGGTCACCAGGGGACAAAGATGGGCATGATGTGTATCGGGCTGGATTCTCATCAGGGATGAAGAGGTATTGCCCTACTGCCATTATTTAAAGTTCTGGCAGTTTACATGCAAAGACTGGAAAGGAAGAGACTGACACAGGGGGAAGAAATTCAAGATTAACTCTGGACTCTATCAACTACTGGCCCTACCTGGCCCATTGACAGAAGACTGCCAGATACAGCCAATGACTGTGAATGGATAAAAGCCCTTATATTCTAACGTTAACCTGACCTCAAACATGAGACCCTTGGATCTACCATGGGTAGAAAGAGAAGGGTACTTGACTGAAACGCCGTGTCACTGCATGAGGTGATAAACGAGATAACCCTGGCAGTTGCTGCCCACAAAAGGAAAGTGCAGGTCAGCAGGAACACATTTATCTTCCACAAGGGCAGAACTTTTTTCAGCTGTTTTGGGATAGTTGGAGTGTTCATCTTAGGACCAGTATCAACAAATAAATAAATACCACAGAGCACTGGTAGAAATTGAAAAAGCTGGATAAAGTAAGTATTGAGGTTGTCATCAAGACAGATTCCACGTGGCTTGCCTGAACCAGCTCCTTTCATAACACCTTTTGGCCAGCAAGCATCAGATTTAACCCTGGATGCTCTGTATTACATATCGGAAGAAAGAAGTTCTCAGACACCTTCATTCCGCTGCCATAACCCCTGCTCTATCCCTTAAATTTAAAAGGGAGCAAAAAATTGACCATGGCCACACATAGAAATCAAAGGAGCAGCCTCTAAGGAAGATGAAAAGTTGAATACAGATGTCTCTATGTTTACCTAGAAAACTTCTCAGTCAAATCATTACCACAACTTTTGTGGAAACTGTAGAGACAGGGAATGGCTTGTATCAGAAGCCTGTCAATCTCAGTATGCTTGACTCTGGATTTGTTTGTTTCTAAAGGCTAGTTATTAGGACCCTTCCTCAAGCCTGACACATTCCTGTGATGGCACAACATCTTCTGATCAGTAAGAATGAGCACTTCCTTAGATGACCAAGAATCAGAAATGCTAGCAAAATACAAATTCTTCCCACATTACTGTATAAAACAGACTGCCCTGAAGCTCAATAGCAGAGCACGAAAACATCCTATTTTAGGTACAATAACTGATTCTCTTGAGCCTCCTGAAAATCTGCAGTTCACAAGAACCTGTCTTTGTGTTATACACACAGTCTACCAGACCAAATAGAAATCCAAATGCAAAGCTCAGCATTAGACTTGTCAGTTTTCTGACAAGTTCTGGAAGACCTGAAGGGCAGGAATCAACAAGCTGATTACACCGAGGAGCTTACATATTATTTTGACCTGTGACATACCTTGCAATATCCTTTGTGATGAGATCATCTCTCTAGAAATTAATCCATACAGAAGGATATTTAACTGTTTCAGAACCTTGTGTGTGGGAATCTGGGATGAGTGTATTCTATATGGTGGGAGAGCCTGCAACACTGCCACCCCTCCTTTCTTCAGTCCTTCAGAGACTACCTCAAGAACAGGCCACAACACAGGGCAGTCCCTTGTGCCTCCTTTTGTTTCTTTCTTCCTGTGCAGAGAGATGTGAAGAAGGGTGATCACACTGGACCCACCCCCAGGAAGCAGGAAATAATCCATAGCTGGTACATGACTGACTTAAGGCTTGCACTTTGGCTTTGCAGATGCATTTTTTTAGGATTTCAGATACACCTGGCTACAACTGAGTGCTCCTTCCATTTACCAGAGATGACCACACCAGACATAGGAGATGCAGTGACCAAGATCTGGCATTGCTGTGGGTCATAATCTGTCATAACATGACAAACCAAAATTAAATGTGTCATTAATAAAAGTGGCTGAGAACCAAGTAACTGAAGAACAGACAATACCCATTGATGGTGATAACCATCACCAAACAGCTGGTACTTTATAAAGCAGCCACCCATTAAATGTCATTGTACACTGAGTGCTTAGATTAGTTCTCCTTCTGCAAATAAAGACTACACTTCAGGAGCAGATTAAGGGTGCACCTCTACTGCGTTTTAGTTCAGATCAAGCATACATTTTTGAAGCAGTCGTCACCACTTACCGAGCTGTGGTTCATCTCAGATGCAGCAACAGAGTGCACAAACTGGAATCTGAAGTCAAAGACATGCCCCCCCCCCCCCACCACCACCCCTCCCCCCCATCACTAATGAGTGAGCCATAGGACCAGATTAAAGGTAATCTGAAGTAACACCCTCTACCCCTGAAATGTGTGCAATGTGGACACTGGGTCCTCAGCAACAACTTTTTTCATCCCCAGGTTCCCTGCTACTGCATCACACGACACACTAATGTAGATGGAGCATCAGATGCTCATTCTCCTGGTTTGTTATTTGGATCTACATAACTGGGGCAAAGCTGCAGCTGAATCCTTAGTGACTGCCATGCTCAAGAGTATCTGGGATAACATATAAAACTCAAGACTAAAGGAAGAAGGATCATTGGAAAAGCCTGATTCAACACTAGTCGGTTTCATGGTAATAAACTCCATGAAATCCCTTATTTTACTCTTACGTAATGAAGAGCATCAGAAGTTTGTACAACATTAAACTACTGATACTGTAGCATAGATTGTTACTGATTTTACCCATTTATAAGGACAGGTGTTAATATTGTATGCTGTTTGATAAGGACATCATTCTGAGCAGCATTCCCAACAGCACAGAAAGAAAAAAAGCAACAATAACCACCAAACAAGGTATTTTCCCAACTTTTCACATTTCTGTGGGGAAAATATTTATCAAATTTTGCTAGAGCTACAAAAAAAGAAAAGTATTCTAGAGACACTGGTGACCTTCCAGCACAGAGAGCTGTTGAATTCCCTTTCTGTGTTTGTTTTCCTTCCAAAAGACAGAATCAGGCTCTTATTCCTTGAACTTTCTGTGACATTTCTCATGCATTCTCCTCTTTGTTAATCAGTGATGTTAGAAAGATATTATATGTGATTTTATTCACTCCCACATGTGATCGCTACAAGGAAACTACACAAGAAGAGTAAGACCTCATAATGACAGCAGGCAAAAACCCCCAAAGACCTAAACACTGACTAGAATAGCAAATACTTCAGGATGGCAGAATTCAGATAAATGCTACTTTCAGATCTTGGGTCAAGTTCTGCATTTCTGTCTCAAATGTAAATCCAGTGACATTAACTGAATTGTGCAGAGGGCAAGTAGATGTGGAGTTCACTTGTAATGTCTAGTGCCACACACAGACTCATTTGCAAAGAAAAAGAAAAAAAAAAAAGCCACGAGGAAATTGCCATCTTGTGTCTTTCACGTCAGACAGAAAGGAGAGGAAAACAGAAAAGTAGAACGGTGTTGGAGGGGAACCAAAGGGAATCCAGACTTTTATTTCATGAAACTACCCCTAATAACAAAGGGCCCAACTATGACCACACGTCCTGTGGGCTGCACCAAGCCTGGCTCCCGCACTGTGCCACCATGTACACACTCAGCACAAGGTTTTGAGCTCTTTTATGGAAACCCAATCAATGACCCAAGGGTACATTCACACCAGTCTGACCAGCCTTGCTGTGAGCTGCCCTGCAAGTCTGCTGTATGCAGCAAGGACTGCTCAGCCTTTCCTTTCCCTCCCTCCCAAGCGTATACTTCATTCTACACTTGCATACACTTCTGGCAGGATAGATGGGAGCGAGGGAGGAGCATGTCAAACACCTGTTGCTCCTTTGCTTCTCCTACTTCAAGGATTCTCGGTCCTTTCATCTCCTTCAGCACAGGGCAACATCGGGATGCAGGACTTAAGCATTTTTCCAGTGAATAAAATGTATTAGCAAAGAATCAAACATCAGGATTTACTGGTCAAATGATCAGCTCTTCTTCTCAGCCTAATGCTCTACATACAGTATTTGTGAAGCTTGGATTTTAATAGGGCAGGAGTTTTAGCAAGCTCCCCAGAGCTAAAACTGATGTTTACTTCCTCTTGCATAAACATACTTCTACGCATCTAAGCCTGCCCCAGATCTGATGCTCCTTAAATATTATGTCACCTAGATAAAGAACCCTAGCACAAAGATTGAACTCAGCAAGTTGGGGTTTTTTCCTGTTAATAGTGTATAGATACCCTGCATACCTGAGACATACAAATCTTCTTTTATGCATATAAAAGCATAACCTAATTAAATGGAGACGACCTCAGAAAATCGTTGAGAAGAAATTAAGCTGCTCTGTTTCCCTGTACTGTGACTCCTGAGACTGAAATACAGCCTATACAGAGATATGTGTCATTCAGTTGCTTACACTGAGCAGTCGTTTCGCACTTCTTTAATGTAGTCCTAACAATGGTGGTTTTCTCCCCACATTTTTATTTTTGCCTAGAAAGACGGGTAGCTTAAGAACTCCCCTTGAGTACACTGAACAGAACAATTTCCACCTCAGCTTCTATTACAGCTGAAGCTGAACATTTGGCTTTGAGTCAGCTGTGTGTCTTGAAATAGTACACAAACTGAAGATGAACAAAGTCATTGAGAATATTCTGGCATCACTTCCTCGCTCTCGCTGTGACCATATGCAGAGCTTCAGGGGCTTTCTTTTATTATTATCATTTTTTAAACAAGTATATTGCTGCCTTCAGAAGCCTGAGTAGCACCTTGACCAATAGAAGGCAGCTCAGAGCTCTCTGATTAGTCCACCTCAGATTGTCCAGTGGCTGATTTCTTTGCTCTAGATGTTGGATGTCACAATACTCATGAAAGGTAGACTGAATAAATTAAAGTCTACTACTGTTTGTCTCTACAGCTCCATTCTATGGCACTCAAACAGGCCTCCACACAGACACCTGGTAATCCGTGTGCTGCAAGACCCCCCAGCAGCGTCCTGCTGTTGTCACAGCAACCCACAACAGACTCCACAGACACAGCAGGAGAAAAGGAGGAGGGGGTGGAAAAAGAGAAAGAGAAAAATCCTTCAGGTTTTTAGTAAATGACACTCAGAAGTACCAAGCGCCAGGAGGTTTCTGCTTCCCGTACACATCGTACCCCTCTATTTTTCCCTGGCACCTTGTGGCCTCGCTGGAAGCCAGACAGCTCAGCGTCACCAAGGGCTCAGCTCTCCGTCCCCGGGGGAGGGGCGGATCCCTCCTCCACTCGCTCTGGACGAGGCGGGAGGACCCCTGCGGGGAGACGGGACGCGCAGGGCGCCGGT
>VZZY01025334.1:272688-289343 GCA_013400335.1 Eurystomus gularis | reverse complement strand
CGCCGCCGCCTCCCGGGGCGCACCCCCCTTCGCCATCCCGGCACCGGCACACTGCGGGAACCCCTGCCGCGGCCTCGCGGTGGGGCAGCGAAGCGGTCACGGCCCACGACTACCCCCCGCCACCGGTGCACACGCCCGCTGCCCGTTCTGCGGGTGCGCGAACAGAGCGAGCGTCCGGGAGGCCGCTCTGGATAAGCCCCTGAACTGGGTGCGCAGCTCCTTAGTGCAGGTGCTGCTGCTGTGGTTTGACATTACTGCTCCCCGTTTTCCCTAACGCCTGAACCCTTCATGTAAAACAGACTCGCACAATGAAACCACAACCCCCCTTCTCTTAAGCTGACGGTGCGTTTTCTGACATGTACCAACCAGTAGGGTGCATGGGCGTCACTGCTGCAGCTGAAGGAACTTTCTTGACAGAGTTGTGACTGTGAGAAAGAAATTAGTCTTTTACAGCAAGTTGGACTCACGCATTGCACAGTCTTGTAGTGTTAAAACAGTCATTTTTTGGAAAAGGTCATAAAGTTGTTTTAAAAAGACCACCTCCAGTAACTGTTAACAGTGCCAACAGCAGGTTAACAGGACAGACTTTGGATGGACAAGACAAAATCATCAGAAACTAAAACTCTCACTCACACATCTGCTTGCAATCAAAGGAATATCGAATTGATCATGCAAGACACAAAAGGTTAAAAAAGTAAACAATTAAAATGTGTAGTATAATTATCTTCAATTCTTTAAGTTCCAATCTCTATAGGAACTATCCTCTCCACAAATGAGAGCTAAAAATATTCATTCTACGCAAGAACAACAATCCTTGTGTATTCACTTGTTTCTAGGACACGGCTTTTAGGAAAACAAAAGCACAGGTTCATCGCACTTAATTCAGAGGCTGAGCAAAGCAGGGTGATAAAAAAATTGCAGGCCGATAATAAGAGTATTCCTTCCAGTGAACTGTTTCAGTATGACAAATCTTAATTCCTTATTGGTATCTTTGCTTTACAGTCTAAACCAATCACCTTCTGAAGACAAACCACAGAGCTAGAACCCATGTCTTGTAAGCACACCTAGACTATCACTGCTGCAAACTGAGCGAATGTTATTGTCAGAACAGGGAAGTTAGCATCCTATGGGAGAAAACGGCCACAAAACAACCAGGCTTGCTCGGATACTGACTCAAGAAGTGTTGGACTGCAATAAAAACCCCTCACTTTTAGATCTGCTTGCAACCTTGTTACAGAGCTTTTCTACAGGAATAATGGAAGAGGGCAGCAAGAAGGGAGAAAGTGTTATTTTTAGTGCACAACAGTAAATTTAGCAGAATACAGCAATGACAAAGATTAGTCAGGTGGTTAAAATGAAAAAAAGAGAAACAGGGCTTTGCTTTTGATGGGGATAAAGAAAAGGTCTCAAGTTTCTCCCTTTTTTTTGTGTTTCATTAAAGGGTACCCAGAGTCTGAAGGCTTCTGCAGCTGTGGAAACAGTTACATGCTACTACGTAGTTTCCATTTTAATGACCATCTACAGCAACTTTTACCATTCAATGCTTTCCCACCACAAATGTATAACTTCTATTATAACTCAGATTGCAGCTCTTCCAGCAAAGTATAAAATAAAACCCCAAGACGGCTAGAATCTCTGTGTTCTCTGATACATAATCCTATTGAACTGTATTGATATTTTTTCAAATTTTTAAACAAACATTTGAGTTTTGACCATATACTTGAGTGACACCTTGAGAAGTGGCAGGAATGCATTTCAAATAGGGTGTAGAGCAACCAACAGTTTCTAGGCTTTGATACAAGAAAGCACAGTAATAAACCACAAGTATTCCCACTGACTTTGCATAAGCTTTACTCAATTAGATGTTTAAGTATTCCAAGTAGCCAGCTTCAATTTTTCTTTTTCATTTGTTTGTTTTCAGGGGAAAGTAACAGCTAGAGGGAAAGGGAGAAAGAAATAAGTTCCATCTTTGGAAGCAATCCTAAATGACATGGCATTGGACCATGGCTAGTATTTAACTACAGAGTCTGCTTTTGCCAAGTCTGTACAGCTTTTCAAGACATGATTATGTCCTGCCAAGTGTGCCCCATCATTGCATCTCCATTATGTGCTTTTAACACCATCCCACAACTTTGAGAATAACCGGATAAAAAAGAATAAAATTTTAAAATGCACCCTCACCCACAGAGAATTCTACTTACTTAGAATTCTTAGTTTTGCTAAATAACAAAACACATTCAGAAGTGCAAATGTAAAGGTATATTCCCATATGCTTCAACTTCTTGTTACTCTGGGGCTAAATTAACCTTTTGGTTTTGAGAACATATTTCTCAGATGATTAAAAAACATCAGGAGAGAACATCATTTGTACATAAACCATAACTGAATTTACAAATAACCTTTCTACTCCTGGATCTGGAAAGTTAGTTTAACTTCAGAGGCTGCTCCAACATACAGTGTTAGCAGAATTCCTTAGGGAGCTTTCTACCAACTCAGAAATGCTGAAGCTCACTGCCCTCAGGCCCTTCCATCCTCTGCAATCCTGAGACATCAGAGAAAGGCTCAGGAGTAGATAGGTTGAAAAAATACCAGTCAAGGTTAACAGCAGGCGTGGGAAGAGGGCACTACAAGCATTTAGTTCAGCTTCTTTGTCAAAACTCTTCTGGTAGAGGAGGAAATAGACAGCCCATGCTTACCACCCATTCATAACTTCAGTCTGCTGTATCTGCAGAAGAATGATAGTCTAAGCCTGGTAAGTTTTCATATTACTGTTTACCAGCCATGTGAGAAAGTCTACATCCCAGACCCAGTCAGACTCAAGGCCAGGGGTTCTCCCCTGTATTAGAGGTCTAGGTAGGGTTCAACACAGATGCCTGCTTAAAAAAAAAAAAAAGAAAATTATAAAAAAAAAAAATCTAGTGATGTGGCCCCTTGCTCACTCTGGTTTTAATTCAGGACAACTGAGATTACTTCCCCTCTGTTTTAGGCAGTAACACCCAAGCACAAACACAGTTTCCTAAGACAAGTAGCACACCCTGACGACAGTCAGCACAGACAGGTACAGGACCGGGCTTGACTGAGCACTAACAGAGAGCAGATCTGACATTGTAGAGGCAGCCTGGGACAGTCCAAAACCAAGACTCAATAATACAGGACAAACTAGAGTTCCTCTCCCTTATCCCTGAATGCAAGGGCCTTTCACATTAGAAGACATTTAAGAGCATGTTAAGGTCAGAAGACTGTTAGTGGAAATAATTTCAAATGGACAAGGAAGTAAATAAAATAAAGCAACCATAAGTACTCCATGTTACATATGGCAATCTCGCAGGAACAGAAAGTGCTCTCTACAGTCCATGAAACCTGCTTTCAACAATACGAAAGAACATGAATGAATGAAGTATAACCAAAATAAGGAGGCATGTGGCATTCCAGTTATGGACTTCACCATCCACCCATTGTATGTGGTATATGCGGTCTCAGCCAACTGGCAGCATGTGAATTAAAATATCAGAATTACCCAGCTCATGTCATTGAAGCCTACTTTTTCCCCACAATTAGGCTCAGAGGCTTTAATTATGTGGGTAGATCAAAATCATTTCTAACTACTTCTATAATGCATTAGGCTATATTTCATTAGAATTTATCCATAAAAAATTCATAGAGAATCAATGCCTTGAAAAAACTATGTAAATGCATATTCTATATACATTGAAATAAAATTCAAGTCATTTCCTGTCAATACAATTTCTGCATTAATAGGTTTGCATTCAGAACTGTAATGTACCCATGCCAAATGCTTAAGCGTTCAAAATCAGCTTTCTTTTCAAAACTGTTATATATTGTATTTGGTCCTTTTTTCTCTTTGGTGTAATAAGGACAGAGTTTAGCGTTTGACGTAAGGTGCTTCTATTTAGTGATGTCAATAGCTATTCTCAGCCAGCTCTGCAAACTGATTAGGCCAGTTGCATCCCTTTTCATGCTATCCCATACAATTGTTTCAATTCTCAGAGATGGAGACATGTAACATACACAATATCTCCACTGTGTGCATTAGACCCTAACGTAGACCTCTATGCATTTATTCCTTAAGGTTTTTTTTCAGTTATTTCATGCATTCACTGAATGCTAAATATAGTGCAAGACCATCAGCACTTAAGAAGCCTGCAATGCACCAGATTTTATTACAGCGTTCTATGAATGATATATAGCACCAGTTATTTGCCTTATGAATCGTATTTCCATATTCTTTTTCACTAGCAGAGGGATATAAATTGCTTAATATATGTATTCATTTTAAACAGCTGTGTAAACAAGAAAGGCACTATCTAATGCCAATACTTGTAATTTAAAATAAAAATTAGATACCTACCACTTTTTCAGAGGTTTATATTTCAACAATGCTTTAGTTACCTGTCTAATCACATGTTGGATGTTGGCTTTTGCCTTCCCCTGCTTCCCTATTTAATCTGTTAATTATAAGACCCTGCCATCCCCACCTCTACCCCACAACAGAATCACAATTTAGGTGGGAAGGGGCCTCTGGAGGTCATCTAGTCCAACCTGAACGTGCAGCTAACTTCGAAGCTTGAGCAGGTCAAGGATGGGAAGTCCACAGAGCCCAACCTGCCTGTTCCATTGCTTAGCCACTCACTATGGAAATGTTTTTCTTTACATCCAGTGAGAATTTAACTTGCTGCTACTTGTGACTGCTGCCTCTCGTCCTTTTGTTGTGCAACTGTGAGAAGAGTCTAGTTTCCCCTATAACCTAAGTACCCGAGATAGTAATTAGATGCCCTCTTAGCCATCCCTTCTCCAGGCCAGATAAACAGCTCTCTCAGTCTCTCTCTGTACATCTTGTGTTTCAGTCCCCTAACTTGCACTTCATTGCACTTTCTTTGGTTGGCCAATCTCTCTTCAGTGCTGTGAAGCATGAAACTGGACACAGTCCTGCAGAGATAGCCTCACAAGGGTTAAGCAGAGGAGAATAATCACTGCCATTGACTTCCTCACCACACTTGTCCCAACACAGCCCAGTGTGTAGTTGGCCTTCAACTCTGGAAGGGTGCTCTGCTGACTCAGGTATGTCTCAGCCTGTTCACTTGTGGTGTCAGAGTCTCTCTCATGAAAACTTACAAAACTGTATTACTGCCTTTGCTGCTGCACTGCTCTTTCTCCGGGATGCATAGTCTGGTCTTTAAAGGGAGTGGACTCATTTTAACAGTCTCGGTTTGCAAAGTTAGGTGTACCAGGACACAATTAAGCAAAATAAAATTTTGGCTTAATATGAAGAACAGCAAGAGAAACAGCTGAGCAGTTATGTAAGAGTCTCCCAAGGGAAGGAGGGGCAGAGTTATGGCTCGCTGCATTCACAACCCAGAGAAGGCAAGGCTGTATTAAGAATTTGTTGTACAGCATGGTTTTCTATTAGATGTGTAATTTTTTTTTTAATGGTAACAAGTTTGAAACAGCTTGTATTTGCTGTATTTCTGCTCCTACATCCTCAGAACTGCAACTTGGGTAAGACAGAGTAAATCAGCTTATAAAAATAGTTCCAAACAGAAGCTAAATGGGAGAAACCGACTAGTAGGAAGATTTTTGAGTATGTGTCATTTTGCTGTTTGGTAAGTGAACGAAACTGGAAGTGATTGCACCAATGTCACAAGACTTTTTCCTAACTATCCAAAGCATGTCTGCTTTATCAGCTATTTCCAGTATTTAAGGAGTTTTCCAAGGTACAGGAGATAAATCTTCAAAACTAATGGTTTGCCCTCTATAGTGATCTATTGGAGTGTTATATTTTATAAAGCTCACTAACCAAAATTAAGAGTAATGTTATGCTTAATGCAGCAGTGAAAGTTTGACAAATATGAGAAGAATTATTCTAATTTCTTGACAATTCTGTCCCTAGCTACTACTTCTGTTTGCAGACTGAGACATACCAGAAATACATTTTCAGCCCAGAATGTCTCTTTATTGCCACATCATAGGATAACATTCACACATATATGAAATGCTAACCCCAGGAGCAAATCCTCACCTTGAAGAACTGATTTCATATCTGTACTATGTATCCAGTTACCTCACCGGTAGTGCATAACTATTCAGAATTTCTAAAACATTTCTGCCATCTAATCAGATATCAATGGAATGGAAAGAATTTCTTTGTGGAATGATACAAGAGTCACAGCAAACACTCAGCTGTGGAAGGTTTTCTGTCTGTCTAACCTTCTGGCTAGCTGTCAGTCTCCGTCCATCCTCTGTGTAGATCAGTCAAAATACACTTCTGTCTAAGCATCTAAGAGTTTCAAAACTCCTAAGTATCAGCTACTCTAAGTATCTGAGTTTCAAAAACACTGATGTCTTGGAACCCTTTATACTAGAAGAGGAGGTTTCCAACGGCAAACACAGTCTATGCTTCTCATTCTTGATCTAAGCTGTTGAGCTTTAAAAGTCATATACAAATGGATCACCTCTCATTCTTTAAAGCATGATAAATGCTCTCCGTGCCTTTTGAGGCTTATAAAAATCATCTGTATCAAAATGTATCAAAAGCCTAGTAGCTTTATAGGCAGAAGGATACAAAATATATACCAAATGTTAGAAGCTGAAATATTGCCCAAAGATTGCATAAATTCTACAGAAGCAATACATAAATAGAAATCTCTGCAACAACGTGCCATTACTGTTCGAGTTGCTTATACTGGCACTATAAAGAGATCAAGGACAAGTTGGTTCTTAGAGACAAGAACACAGATCTCTAACTACAGGAACTGGAAGGTGTTGGGTAGGGGTGCTGAGGGGAAGAGAAGCAAAGGGGATTGTCTCTCCATTTTCACAGTTGCTAAAGACTAGTATTATTGGTCTCAGAATCACTGCTTATATACAAGAACAGCAGCCAGCAGACATATTCTCATCTTTATAGGGTGTCAAACCAAGAAGCGTAGGCTTAAATAACAGAATCAAGGACAGCTTAATCTCACTATCATTAATCTCTGAGAAACAGCCTTATTAACTACAACTTACTCTTCTGCACCTCTGTCCCATAGTTAGCTAGACGTGAAAGTAAAAGATCCCAATTATTGTTTAAGAGCCTCATATAAATCCTACTGAAACTGATGGGGAAGAGCTTCCATTGAGTCTGCTGGGCTTTGATTCAGGTGATAATTCAAGAAGAAAAAGTCCATAGAATTAGTTGCAACATGCCTGTGTTCAAAAGATGAAGACATATAACTTAAAGTAGCTGAAACAAAGCAGCGCTGATTTAAACCCCTTTCACTTTAATATTTTTCCACTAGGTTGTTCAAAGAATGTACTGGTTTGGATTACAATTCCCACCCCACCACCACCAGATC
The DNA here is from genome assembly GCA_013400335.1 of Eurystomus gularis. Lineage (NCBI taxonomy): Eukaryota > Metazoa > Chordata > Aves > Coraciiformes > Coraciidae > Eurystomus > Eurystomus gularis. The sequence continues at coordinate 281,991 of VZZY01025334.1, read as the reverse complement.
CCCCAAGACTACAGTACAATTCCTCATTTATTTTGAATAGTGTGATTCTGCACAGTAGCAACAATGTGGCTTCACTCATTCAAGATCCAAATTCAAAGTCTGAAACTCCAGTTACATTCTGCACATTCTCTGCTTTTGAATCATACATTTTTTGAAAGAGAAAGCTTTTCCAGGCAGGTAAGACCTTGTGCCTCTTACAACCATTTACACTAGCTGAATAACATGATGCAGTTACAATAGCACAGATTGCACTGCAAAGGCCGCACTTTCACAACACAAACTTAAATTCGGTGAGTTAGACAGGATTATATCCATTTCTGCTGTCCAAACACTTGCTCATCAATTTTAAGTAGATGGTCTAAAAAAATCTAGTTACCACTTTTTTGTTTCCCCAATGAGTCAAGGCCTTAGATCATATACAAAATGAATATTACCAGGGCTGGTTCTGATAGACATCTTTCTCCCTCTGAAACACCTTCTATAAATTCTAGCAAAACTGTGCAGTAGAAGGATAATGGTAGCAGAAATTGCAGAGGAATTCACACAAGTGAACTCACACAAGTAATTCCAAGTCTAAGAAGCAGGAAATTAAAGCAGTTTCACCACAGGCTGTTTGATGAGACTTTCCTAAATTACATTTATTAGGAATAGTTACCAAAAAGGTTTCCATTCTTTTTTAATGCTACCATTCAAAAAGCCATCAACCACAAAAGCACATCTTACTTGCACGTATTTGCAGTTTTTACAGAGAGTGTGGAACACACTACCTCCAGGACCTGCCAAAGTATCATTGTTACAGGCTTGAAATATAGATTAGGCAAATGACAGAGAGCATAAAGGATTCCAGCTACTACTTATAGTGTGTGATTTGCAAAGTACGGAGAAAAAGACATCACTTTACAATTACATCTACACAGATAACTGCAGCATTTAAATATGTCAGGATTTACCTTTGTAAAATTAAAAACGAACTAGAAACACCAGCAGTGGTTTTGAACCTGATCAGGCATTCAGGGAGTTTTAACAAAATCAAAAGTATTCCAGTGCCATCAAAGTTCTCAAGTGCTCATTGCTTCGAATTTGTATTGCCAAAGGATCATAAATTCTACTAACAGTTTGTTTGCTTTTTCAATAATGTAGCAAGGCATGTAGCTTTTTATTTTTAAAGAACACTTTACAGTGTTTTCTGAGTCAGGCAGGAGTCCTTTTCCTGCGTAGGGGTAGAAGAGAAGAACTACAAAGTTATTAATCTTATTTGATCCAATACCTACTGGCAAAAGTGCTAGAGCAGGCTGCATTTTGTAGCATTATAGAAGCCTCAAGTGAGCTTAATGCCCTCAACTCATCTCAAAATATTTTTTCAGGAAAAAGTATGAATTATTTTATGGAAGCAACTGCTTATAAAATTTTGTCAAACTATATCTGTTACAGAAGATAAACATTTCTCCACCATTCCAATTTAAAATAGGTGAGCAGCACTTATGTTTTACATTAGGCTTCTAGCTGAAATTCAGAACTATAGCTAAAATGCTACTGTACTATTATTGCAAGAGAAATGTTGAGAGTTGTTTAACTATAGCATTGCCAGTGGGAACCACTGTTGCAAACACATAAAGAAAGGAAGATTAAAAGAACCAAATTCACCCCTGGAGAAATCCCAATAGAGACAGTTGCATTGCCTCAAGAAAAGTCTGACCCACAAGTATTTTTACTTAGAAGACTGCAAAGTATTTATTGCAATATTCCTCTATTTAGTGACCATAAATCTACACATATGTCTAAACACATTTTGAGGACAGTTTTGACTGTCATCAAAAACATGTATCTGAAATAGAAGAGCCAAATATAAGGAGTTCAAGTGTTAAGCATCAGCCAGAAATCAAGAAGTGAAATAGGGATAGTTGTAAGGGCTACAACATATACATGTCTCAGGTGTAAACAGTACCTATTGCTCAGGACAATTATTGGAACATCTGCCCTTCTAGGAGCCTGTGTAGAAGCACATTTCACTACTGACAAAGTGGTGAAAACAAGCAAGTATCTAAAGCTCCTGTACTGTTACCATACGAAGTATGTTTCTATTGCTGCAAATCTTCATCTTGAGAGTGCTAGGCCCTTGCTTCCAAAAGTGTGAGACACAGGTCATCCCAGTTGGCAAGCGGATGCTCTGGGATGACAGCACTGCTTTTATATCACAACTTGGATTTCTTGTTTTGGGTACTCTGTTGTTTAAGCTCCCTGAGTTAATGGACATTTCAGAACTGCATCATTTGTCATTTCCCACCTAACAATAACAAAGAATTGTTTCTTGACTTTGCATAGGTGTTGTGAGAATCATTCATTCTCCTTTATCAAAAGCACAGAAAATCTCATCATGAAGTTAAACATGTGCATAATACAGGATTTCCACAGTCTGTGGTAGACAGTGCTAGAGAATATAAATTTAATTACAAAGATTAAAAGCAACAAACACAACACTGCCCTTTCCCCCCACACCCTAACCACAGCCACAGAGCAGGCCCCCAATTTTCTAATCCCTAGTCACAAGCAATCATAAGCTTGTGAAGAACTAGCACAAGCATTTTTAAAATTTAAAGTTTGCTCTGCCACACTTAATTCTGCTGAAGGTTACTGTTTCTCACATACACCCCGCTCCATTGGTCTTGCACAGTCCAGAACTTTGTTTTTACCTATCTGAATTATCAGCTAAATTAAACTGCCAGATTCTGTGCTGTAGTGGCTAACACAGATGCACCTACTTCATTCCGGCTGTGGAGAAAGTAGCCTCTGAGAGAGCAGTAGCTGCTTTAACCAGAGAGCTAAATTTACCACTACTTGTCTCATAATGCCTCAGGTCACACAGAAGCCCATCAGCAAATAAGCTGTGACCCGGATATTAAGGAGCAAATAACACCTCTACATAGACATGCCTTCCACAACTGTAGCATTTTCCGACTCAAGCACATGACAACATATAAGTTAACTTTTGTTCAGACCTGCAGATATGTTCTCTTCAAGGACCGAGAGCCAGTCACAGAAGCAACAGACACTGGTGTGGAAACAGCAAGTTTCCAAGAATGTTATTCAGTAACTTAATTGCATAAACTATGTGTGTTACTCAGAAATTCATTTAGAGACAGAAAATGAGGCTGGGAAGTGGGACTTGACACTGGGAGCAGAGGTGAAGAGAGATATTTGGGTGCTTAAGTGTGCCATTTGCTTTAAGTACTTTGTGATGCTCAGATCACTCAGTGTATATTAAATAATTCATAGCATCACAACTTGCATACATGTAATATTATATACTGGCTTTCAGGAACTGCATTACCTATAAAATTACTTCTATTTTTGTTCACAAAGTGTACGCTTGCCTTTGACAATGTGCTGGAGGGAGCTCATTAAATTACTAATGTAACTATTAAAGCTATGAAATTACCAATTTTGAGGGATCAATTCAAAGCACATTGAGATAAGCATAAATCCAAAGTAAACCAAGTGTCTCTTCACTTCAATGACCTTCCTATGAGGTTCTGAACGCAGAAATATTTCTCCTGACAGCATTAACCTCTTCTTTGTATCACTCTCCCTGGCCAAAACACTGAAGTAGTTATTCTTAGGGCTCACAAAACATTCTGTTTGATAGTACATAATGATGGGGAGGGAATGCTTGGTTTGTGTTTACTTTGAGAGCCCAGGGAAGAGACAGCTCCCTTAGCTTCCTGACAAGATGCTTATTTTTATTCACATTGTCACTATGTTTTCCCATGAACAAATATTTATACTTCAGAGGAAATGTTTCAGTAACATGTATCAGGCAGGATAAGCAACATGTTCATTTCCCTTCCCTTTATTATGAGAAACTGATTTTGCTTACATGAGAAAGTAAATAAATAGATTCCCTAGAGATGCCTGGGAAGGGGTCATTACACCTTTTGTTAATGCTTCTGAACATAGACTGGAAAGGCCAATAGGTGAAAATGACTTAATTTCATTGACTACTCCAAAATTTGAGCAGGGGGCTGGACTGTATGACCTCCTGAGGTTCCTTACAATCTCAATTTTCCTGTGATACTACATTAAGGAGATGTGTTTGGTTTTACTAACATTCTTACTGTACAAACCTGTGAAGATCTGGGTGTGGGACTTGGCAAAAGCACTATTAATGTGCACTTGTAATTCAGGCGGACAACTGCCTCACTTTTTAACTAGGCTGCACAGAGCAGGAACAGAGAAAGCTGCCTGGCTGCACAAAAGAGTACCTGTGTATTTGTGGTACAAACTTTCTTCATCCCAGGACCTCACTCATTTCCTGCATCTGCAGTTAGTCTGTGTAAGTATTCACTCTTGAAAATTAGACTTAGCAGTTTCTGTTTCTTTGATGCTTTGAAGAAAAGCTTGACATCGGGCCAAATCTACTGCAGAAGCTGCCCGTTACATTAACTCTACAACAACACAGATCCTTTATACACTTGTTTTTATCTGCTGGAATATCAGAATAAAGCTGACCCATTCTGTACATGAAAGGATTAATTCTAGGACTTTTTCAGCTAAGACTTTACGTACAAAGTTCTCCAAGCCACAGATGCTATAACTTTAAAATACTTGACCAAAAGCCACGGGACAGAACAACAGCAGTGATGGACAACACTGAGTGAAATGAATCAGTTTATTGGTTGGTTCAGGGCTTTATTTCTCCCTGGGATTACTCACCTCACAGGAGAAAATAATATTCATATCCATTTTTAAGAGCTTGATCAAAAGCAGAATTCCATTAAAGATAGTTCATGCCTTTCTTTTACAGTGGCACTCCTGAAGAGGAAAGGAAAAAAGAGAGAATAAACCATACAATTTTCAACCTAAAAGTACAACACATGCAATACCAAAGACATCTCTTATGATCCATTTAATATTGTAAAACAGGCTTGCTTGGCCAATAAAACAGTCTTTCAAAGTTTCAAACAGGTGAATTGAATAGCTGCATTAAAATACTAACTGTTCTGTTCACTCCAATGCACTGAAGAAATCACGGGTAGATAGATGAGCTTTTGAGCATAACTGGAGATTGACATAGTTCTGTCAAATAAAGCTTGTTCTTGAATACTTTTCCTCTCAATTTAGATAAAATCACCTTACATGTCAGAACCAAACACTGCTGTATCACAGTTAATCACCTCTTCCTAGGTTAATTAACAGACTCTGAGGAGGGGGTTTTTGCCCACCTTTGGAAAAGTGACCAGACTCTAAAAATACGAGCTGACAGCCTGATGACATGGGACTTCTGTGTTGCTTCCACCTTTGGTCCCAAATGAAGTTCATTATACAAGTGCTTTTTTGGGCTTGGTAAATATCTGCATTATTGTGGCCTGGTTCCTATCCAGGAGCAAGGCTGAGTGTTTCCAAGAACCTAAGGTGAGAGCAACATTGATTTCACCTAAAAGCAACGCTCAATGACACAATTAGCTTTCAGAGGTTTCATGCTAGCTTGAAAAGAAGAAATGGAATACAGATTGTTCAGCTGAAGAGACTAGCAGCCTGCTGAGCCTTTCTAGGCATTCCTCCCTCCTTATCAGCAATATTTCAGAGTTGAATTTAGGATTGAAGTCAGTTTCTCACAGAAATTCCCACATTCTGTAGATAGTCTGCACAGGTGAGGGTGTGCATAGCGAGGGTGAATACAGGGATGAAGTAACACCTCATTCCACCTTTGTGGAATAGACAAGCCACTGGAATTGACCTGAGAGACAGAGGCATGATCTTTATAACCCTCTAGAAGTCCTTTCCTGCCCTAGAATCACCTTTGCTATTTCTCCATATGCATTTTAGTGGCAAAGACCATATTAGTCTCCCTTAACTGCCATGTTTCATGCAGCTACAACTGTTGAGAATCTTCTTGTCATCTTTTCTCCTGTCTTCACCCTAACCTTGTCCAAGGCAGGCCCTTAAAGGGCCTCCACATGTAACTCCCTTTGTGAGCCCTACAAATAACAGCCTTCTCCCACAATGAAACAAAACCCCAAATAATGAATTAAATAGTGACATTAGCACACACAGGGCTCTCAAGCTGTTTAAACACCTATTTATCTGATACTGCACCATTCATAACTGTTCATTTGTTTCCTCAGTACTGATGGGAAATTAGAAGTTCTTTGCAGCTTTTTTCAGAACATCCCTTTTAACGGAAAAAGGGATCTGGTTTATCTGATCATAAACTCAGAGCTTTCTCTGCATTTATTTCACTGAGATCTCATGCATTTCAACCAGACTTTCTCTGCTTCACCTTCATTAAAATCCAAGGACTTGTCCTCCATGGATACATCAAGATCATTCTCAAACAGATATGAAAATCTCTTCCACCAGTTCATTCATAATTCTTTTTCAGAAATCATTAATCATTTACATTATTTTCCCATTAAAGGCCACATGAAGACTCTCCTGCTTGCTGAGAGATTTTTTTTAATTGTTATGCTGCAAAGTCAGACCAGTTGTTTGAAGAGTGTAAACAGATAGAAATGTAGTTAAACCTGATTTTCATCATTATTAAAGCATAAGTCTAAAAATTCCACTTCACAGAAAAAAAGTTGCTGGCCTCCATCCCCCTGCCCCTCAATCCTACTTCTGCTTTTTGTTTTTGAAGGTAGTTGGGATCACAAAAGAAAGGTTCTAATCTTAATCTGCATTACGTTGCAAACAACTCCGAATTATAAACACTTTCCCTACCATGGTAGTGGAGGCAAATCTTCTATTTTTGTGATGATGCACGCAGAAGAGCAGAGCAGCTAAACCTTATATGCAACTTCCTTATCTGAGTCTTGAGGAGCTCACAGCTGAAAAGAGAGCTGGCTTTATGCAAATCTTACCCTGTGTGCCTGCACTAGAGAGCATCAGTTCCCGGTTTCTCTTTAGGGAAGGGGGAGTAAGTGGGTGGGTGTGGCGTAGTGGCATCCCTCGGTATCATAATATTTCCGTAGAGTAGGCACGGTTTTATGTGAATATATTTGGTAATAAATTCGCTGAATACTCGTTAGTCTCAGTAATTGTCTACGAGCTTGGTGGGAAGGTGTCCCACTTTGCCCTCGATCCCCTCCCCCTTTAGGAGGCGGTACGGACGCCTGCGCCCGACCGCGACACCATGGTAGTACAGTAGCTTCTTTCCCCCATCCTCTCCACAGCCAGGCAGGCATTACCTGAACTAATGCTCACCCATAACAGCAAGCAGGCTATGGTGCTGTCTGCAGGACATGCAGTAAGGTCACTGTAAGCTGAGGGAAACTAAAACCACCCGGATAGCAAAGAGTAATTCAGTGAGGAATGTACTTATATGGTCTAATTCTCCAAGGTGGGGAACTTCCTTTAAATGGGTGGGAAGGGGAAGAGCAGGAGGTAGTTGCGTCAGGTTGGTGGGTGATATAATCACAGTGCAAACCAGGCCCAGAAGGATAGAAAACGAGACCCTGTGGAATGCTGGGCTCCCTGGATGGCTCCTTGAGGCCAACATGTAACACTAGGAGCCTCTTGTGCCACAGACAAGTTATTACTCTAACACAACAATACTAGAGAAAACTCAAGGAAAACTCAGTCCAGTTTTCTCCTCAAATCCACCGCAGCTTTACCTGTTGTTCTATAGCCTAAGTTGATCTGGTGGGTTTTTTTCTCCCCAGGTTTTTTTGTTTGCTTTCTTGAGATTATTACAAACTAACAATTTTGCAGCACATTATTCTCTCAACGTACTTAAGAGCTTCCTTTTGCTAGCCTATCATCTCTATGTATTTGTTTCCTGTTTCTGTAACATCACACATTTTCAGTACATCCTCCCAAAATCTCTCCCACAAACTTTGAGGGGTTATGTGGAAGAAAAGCAACTGCTATAAACATGATGTTTCTGCTTTAACGTGGTCTTACTTAAAACTTTTGCCTTTAAAAATTCAAATACTGGAAGGAGTTCAAGCAAAAGAAAGAGCAGAACCTTAGTTTACTGTTGTAATCTTTACTATGACACACCTCACTTACTGTACATTACATGGTTGAACAGACAGTAGAAATTTTACTTCCCATTGATACCTAAACCAGCATTTCCTCTCAATGTATTTCCAAACCTTTAATGTTCTAGAATCCATAGCAAATGCAAGTGCTTTGCCCTTCCCACTTCAGTGTAGACAAGTATGCTTTTCTGGGGTCTCTCTTAGAGATAAAGGGTTTTTTTTTTTCCCCGTATTGATTACATAGATAAAAGTAATTCATGACATGAGATGCAAATATTCTTGTTTAACTAAGTATAAATGACAGCATTTACTGAGAAGCTGACAATCAGGTTCTAAAAGAAAACAAGACACTATGATTGCCACTAACCCTACCTTAGGAGCACCCCCAACGATTTGGTTAAACAGCTGCTAAACAGAAGCGTATGTACTAAAGCTCTAATCTCCTATGCTCCCCAAGTAGGGAAAAGTTTTGCCCTTTTCTCATTCCTCTTTTCTGAGAGCTGCAAAAGAGCTGGGCTGGGTACAGCCCACTGCTTCTCCCTCAGATGTCCTCATCAGCTGTAAGGAACAGAACAGGCTCTCTAACTTCATCCTCCTGCTAATCTTTTTGGAGATATATCCTTCTCCATAACCAGCTCTTCTTGTATCCAGTTCTCTACACGCATTTGCAGTCTGTACCGATCGCAAATTTCGTTCATGTAATGCAGAGACCCATTAATAATTTAAGATTAAAAAGGAACCTAAGGGCAGAAATATTCCATTTTTGCTCATGTGATAGATGTTACTTTGCTAGTACGTCAGCTCAAGTTATCTTTGTGCATGCTACGTTAATTCAGTAAATTGCTTTTCAAACAAAGTGCATTCAGCAAGTGCCTGAAGAATCTATATGAGAGGAGCGTTCAATTTTTACGGGGAATGGGCCAGATCAATTTCCAGAAAGAGAAACGCAAACAAAATGTAGTTTTGTCCATCGGGCTTTCAGAAATATGAGGCAGCCAGAATAAATTGTACAAAGATGCCCTCTGCATGAACAAGTAAAAGTCCTGACAGGTGTAGTGACAAACATCCCGGCGACTATTCACACCGCGTTCAACCGGAGAAATAATACAGACATCCAGCGGTATTCAAACGCTCGACAGGGTTGAAGCGGCACAGCCAAGGGAGCCGCCAGCACTTTCAGCCTTACCGGGAAGGGAACGGGACACCAGGTGGGGCCAGGCAGGTGCCGGGTCTCCCCCAGGGGCGGGACGAGCCGGGGGCTCCTGTCAGGATCTGCCCTCCCAGAGCGGTGGCGGCGGCCGGCTCCCCCCGGCCCGCCGGGCAG
>VZZY01025334.1:229434-272141 GCA_013400335.1 Eurystomus gularis | reverse complement strand
TCCCCCTCCTCGGGGTGGCGAGCGGCGGCGCGCCGCCCTTCCTGCCCTCGGCAGAAAGCGCTTCCAGGCACGGAGGGGCTGCCGCGGCAGGAAGTCCCGTGAGGGGAGCGGCCGCGCTGGCGTCCCCTCGGCGGGGGGTGCCGCCTGTGCCCCTCTCCGGTGTGACTAGCAGGGCCAGCCGCGCCCGCTGAGAGCAGACGCTGGGCCCCAGCGCGGGAGCGGGGTCTGTGTGTTCCTCTGGAGCACGTAGACCTCTGGGTTTAACGTTTCTGTCCGCTGAGCAAATTGCCCTGCGCTGTTCTGTTTCCCCGCCAAGAGCTGTCGTGCTGAGTCGTAGCTGAAAGGAAACGTTAAGCCCGTTTTCCTACCAGGATGCTTCCCATTTACACTGTCCTCGGGGTGTCTGACCTCTGAATCAATAATGCGCTAACAGAACCCTTTGAGAGAGAACAGCCGTAGGAAGTCCTAGGTAATCCGGCGCTGTATGGTACTTAAAAGGGTTGTAGAGCATATTGCTGAAATGCTTACGTGAAGTTTGGGGAATGGCGCCGTAGCCTGGTATTAAAGGAATATAGCCCCCAGATCATGAAAACCAGAAAAAAAAAGTGGGGTTCGTTGAATTTGCTCTCTTCTTTGGATGATGTTTATTTCATATGCTTTCCTGTGGGGTCACGAAGGCCTGAAATTTACCTGCTGTAACCTGTATCAATACCGCTGCATATGTGCATGCTGTATCCATACAGGATGGACTGTCCGGCAGGGTGAATTAGCCAGCATGTAACTCCATGCTGCTGTGGATATCTGATTGCCTTCAACCCATAAATCACCACTTTAGAGTACTGTCAACCTCTGGCCATGGCCTGTTCTTTAACTTTGTAAAAGAAATGTGCAAGGGCAATCACAGGATTCCAGGAGCTGGGCCTTTGAAATAAATGACACGTGGTATTGTGAGCCCCTCTTTAAGGGAGCAAAACAAAAAAGTGCTAACAACTTGGTTAAATTTTAAGATTTTGAATAAATAAAAAAAGAGAATGACCTTTGTCGCATGTGTGGTACCAAGGGCAAAGAAAGATTGATGGACCATAGTTACTCCCTAGGAATGGAAGGATTATTTTGTTTGGGAAGAGTTTATTGAGAGTTCTGTAACTCATATGTAAAGCCTCAGTGAGGAATCCCTCACAGTGCTTCCACAGCATTTGTGTGCAGAGTTGTAGTTCTGCAATTTCAATTAGTACAAACAAATTGTCTGAATTCCTGTAACTTATGCTGGAAACTATCATTTGGAAGGCAACTGGAGCACACAGCTGAGGTCACAACGTTATCATCTGCATCTGTTCAGAGGACAGCCTCAAACCTTGCATTGGCTAACATTTTTAGCTCTGCTAACTACACCCACATGAGGCAAAAGTCAACCCACACAAGGGGTTATATAGTTTGCTTTAAATCAGCTGTGTTTTGTAAACACTGAATGACTTGCTTCTATTTCATGTATTTCCTTTAGCATGTCAAATTGCATTTAGGTTGTGTGAGAGGTTCTTGATTGACGGTTTTGGAAATTGAACTCCCATGTTTAATCCCAGACTGGGTCCAGCACAAGAAAGCTTCTCAATGCTACCAGGGAGGAGACTTTCCTAGGCTGAGGATAGTCCCATTCTCTGACTTTCTCATGCCAGCAAAGGCAGGCTTTCCTGTTTCTTCACTGCCCTGTAGTTACTGGGTCTAGCATATTTTTGTTACATTAGAACCATGGGCTGGATACAAGGAGTGCATGTTTATTTCAGAAAAAAAAGCAAGTATTTAGTAAGTCATCTGCTTTTTAAAGTATAATTACTCTGTTTCAGACTTAGGCAGTAGTATGGAAAGCTAATGGTGTTTACAGCACACTTGCTCTGTTTTCACGAACTTTGATTTATTGTCTTTATTGATTTTTGCAAACAAATTCATTTAAGACGCAGCTTCTTTTTGTTCAAAATTTCAGGTGTTGAAGCTGTAAACGGAGATGGAGAGTGTGTTATTGTCCTTCAAAGTGCGCATGGACTAGACAAGGAGAAACTGTGTAAGTTCTAGTCTTCCAGGAATGGATGCCAAAACATTTTATTGAATTTGCTGTTAAGAATAATTGTTGTCTGACAGTTGTGTAACTTTTATGACAGTATCTCTTTAACTTGGTCATAAGACAGACTGATACCAGTAATGATGTCAAGACTGTGATTACATTGCTCCTCATTCACAGAAGGTACTGTGGTGTCAAAAATATTTATGGTTATGAGTCTTTTCATTGCTGCACCGTTGTAGATGAGCTGCAGTTATGTTATTCTGACTATAGTAGCTCCAGATGACTCATGTCTTCCATTATATATCTAAGTTCTTACAGGATAACAGATTTGGGAGAGGTTTCTGTTCTGCAGAATAGCAATACAACATCTGTTCTGTGACGGTTGGTGCATTTGTCTTCTTCAGCACCCACTAAGCATATAGGATGGAGCTAGACTGCCTGAACTTTCTGAAAGTCCTAATGTTTGTTTTCAAACAGTGCCTTGAAGCATTAGGTCTTACTGACAGTTAATAGAGCATCGGCCTTTGTGCTGTGGTGGAGTAGGGAGTGTTCATGCACTCAGTTATGCTAACTGAGCTGTGGTGACAAGGGAGGTCATATGCGAGGTGGCAATGAGCAGGTCCTTGGCCTTTCCAGATAGGCCTGGAAACCAATGGCTCATTATGCTATAATTTATTGGGGTGTTTTTAATATTTTACCATCTATTGTCACAAATAGATGCTTTTAGTATTTTACTCTCCATGGTTGTAGTTACTGTAGCGCTTTACTGCTATGCCGGACAGGAAAAGGCTTCAGATAGCAGCATTCCATCACAGAGTATTCTCTGACTCTGCCCACAGCCTACAGCCTCCTCTCCCTGGCTTACACTCCTATTCCCTGCCATTTGGTGTTAGGGCAGGTGGAACTCCCGTTCTCCACATCTGTGTGGCAAAAACTGTACTGGCCTTGTGGCTGCTTCTTTGTCCCAAGAGACATCAGAATCACAGTGATTTAGCTACTGAGGGCTTTCAGAGCCTTTCTTAGATGGCCTTATTATGGCTTTAAGCTCTAATACTGTGACATACTAGACAAGTCTTCTAAGACTGGCAGAGGTTTGTCTGGGTAAAGATACTGGCTTTATAACTACATGAGAGAGAAAGGATTTCACTGGCAGGTTCTTGTAATAGTGACATATTTTAGCCCGAGCAGAAATGCTAGCTGTGGAAATGCCAAATCTGTAACATACAAAAGTCATGCAGGGGGAATCCATTCCTAATTTTGGCAAACCTGCCTGAATCTCCCATTGCTCTGGGGCTGAGAAATGGCAGGAGTGAAGCGTCAGCAGAATTCCTGAGGTCTAGTGGTTCCAACAAATAAACTTACGTTAACTCTGCTTTGACAGACAGTTTCTGTTTATCCAGCATCACTTAAAATGGTGTCCTCTTGCAGCTCCATCTTTTTAAATAAAAAAGCCTATGACCAGGTTGGACAAACCTATGAAGAATACACTCCAAAGAACACTGGAAATAACAGTAGTACTATGGAAGGAGGATAGAGAAGACAACCCTTTTCCCTTGTTAATTTCTACAGTTTCGTTAAACAAAGTCAGTGAATGTTTAGCTACACCCAACTAGTCTTTTAGAAAGCACAAAACTCAGCAAGGAAAGCTTGTATGACTTTATAATTAAACAAAATCAATCCAGGCAAAAAGGAATCATAAAATCACAGAGAATGTTAAGCAGTCTGAAGCTTATCCATCCTTGCGTTCAGATGTAAAACTGAGACAGAGCAAGAACTGACCAAAAATTACTACCTTATCCTTTTTCTACACTGTAACTACAGAGCTCAGGGATGGATTTGCTATGGGGAAGGAGAAGGGACAAAGTCCCTCCATTTGTGTGGGGCTGTGTGCTCCTGCAACATTTGGTAGAGGGATTGTGTCCATATAGCCTTCCTCTGCTTAGCCTGACTTGCAGAATTTAATCCCTGCTTGAAACCAAGGTGGATTTCAACAATGCATAGTGTGCGTGGTTGTTTACTCTGCCAGTGCAGAGGATTTGCACCGATGCCACTGCATTCCTAGCAAATCCTCTGTATAACAAGCCAAGGCCTGTGATACCACCTAGTCTTAGTTCTCAGCAACCTTTCACCATAACCTTTCACCATGCGGTGAGTGTGAAACGCATCCAAACTAGAACAGCATGGTTTTACTCTGCTTTGGAAAGTATGAGTGATCAGAGGTAACTAATGGAGAGCAGGCCCATTATGAATTAAATGCTGTAGCTGAAAGCATACATTAGATTTAATCAAATTTGCCGACACAAGTTCTTCTGGTGACCATTAGTTTCCAAAAAAAAGATACAATTTTATCTCCCTTCCTAGGTTTAGCACAATTCAAGTGTCAGGTTGTTTAGTGTTCCTTTTTTACGTCCACTCCAGCACATTACCTCCAACCCTTATCACCTAGGACACAGCTCCTCTTGTGTTGTATATGTGGGAGAAGGCATCACTCTCACATAAACATAATTTTTGTTGTGACTATATATGTCAGTTCAAATGCTGGTTTCTGTAAAAGAATTCTGGAGCACGTACTAGAGCTGCCATGCTTGCTTCCTCCCACCCCACATCTCCCCTGTTCATAAATTAGAACACGCAATTAAGGATATGAACTAGGACTTTGTTTCTATCCTCACAAATACTACTCCCAGTACAAAAGGACTTTGACCAAAACAAGCTAGGAAAAACAGTGCCTTCTGATATCTCAAATTATGACGTGCATGCAAAAATGGATACACACGTATCTGAAATGGCAACGCTGACGATTTTGATAGTACTCAAGCTGGTACAATACACTACTGTAATTGCATTTAGTTGATGAGTGTTTGAAACTCATGTAAACATCCTTTTCCAGATCTGGTAACAGGCTACCAACCATTTAAAAGGAAATTAACTATAAATAGTATTTCTTCATACGGTTGAATCTACTTATGGTCTGTTTTAACTTCTTTGTTCTGTGTCCCATTTATCAACTAAAGTAAAATGTAGGTGTTTATATAACATTTTTCAACAGAACAGACAAACCTCAGATTTATGTACTACCTTCTGCCATGGGCTGTAAGCCTCGGGGTCCCTCAGAAGTCAAAGCCAACACAGCCACAAAGCCATCTCTGAGAAGGCAGAGGACCCGAGTGTTGAGTAGGCCTTCTCCTTTGCTGTGTTTGCAGTTTGAATCCCTAATTTGCTGTTAGCTTGTGATACACTAACAGAAGCCTTTGCTTGAGAAATCATCTCACAGTGTGTCACCAGGCTATGACCAGCGGAGACCAGAGTTGTCTCACTGTAAAGAAGAGGTGTCTGCTACAGTGGCAGTTCCAGTAAACAATCCTTGTGCCTGGCTTCAGATTCTGACCTCTTTGTTCTAGCAAGATGCCAGATTTCTAAATGGTCTGGATTTTAATTGTGGAGCTAGAGAGCAAAGGAGGATCAAGAAAGAGAGTTATGATTCTTGTATTACCTCTACATTTGAAGATTGTGGTATGCTGCATGAGAAAACTTTCTCCATATGTTTTCCAACAGGAGACACATTGAAAAGATGTCAGGTACATTTAAATGAACCCATTAAAGATGTAAGAAAATTTGAAACTATGGAGAAAAAGAAAGGGAAAACAGGGTATTACTTTCAAATTTTCAGATTTACATTTTTATGGAAATCGTTAAGTAAATAATGCCAAACTGGTATTTCACGTGCAGAGAGCTTCACTTCATCTGGAGGTCTGTGTGTCTTGATAGCCATAGAAAGATTGTTTTCAGAATACATAACTAGTTCCTGTAAACATTGCATACTGTACTTGTAGATTAAAGAAGAAAAGGCAAGAAGACATTTTTAGTACTGATAGAAAATTTTGGCAGCCTCCTGTGTTTTATTACCAAGTACTTACTCTTTTCAGACTGAGTGCATATGCCACTAAACTCAAGTTTTCCGTCGTCCTTAATGAGATCAGTCACTGTTAAAGCTCCATCGGTGTTTCGAGATATTGATTGCTACTCTGCTAGAACTTTTAGGGAACACTAGAGTGTTTGAAGAATCATTGTTTTAAGTATTCCAGGAAAATTCAGGTGCTTTGAAATCTGAGAAAGGTACAGACCAGTTGGTATAGGCAATGCTTTTACTTGTTGTTTGACTACCAGCTCTTAAGCCGGGACACTGGAGTAAACTTTGAACAGTTTGTAGAGAGTTAATATATGCATTCATAAGTATTTAATATTTTGGTTCAGCCATTACAGTTATAGCTATTGATAATACCTTTTGCCCATCACATGCTTAAAATGTGTATTAATCATTCCATTAACTTTTGAATATGATATATGTATTTCTGTACAGTTCAGAAATTTGGTTTTCTTTTAAAGGATTCTATAAATTTAGTAATAAATTTCTGAAATATTTTTGACCCTTCAATTATAGTCTGTTGTGAAAAACACCACCTTTAATTTCTCTGTTCCTTGTCCAGTATACCTCCAAGCACAAGTGTTACTATTTGACTGGCATACAGTTTTGAAATATTTCCTAATGTCTCACCAACCTGAGTTTTGAAAACTTCTTGACAACTTCTGAAAAAAATTCTCGACAGTATTTCCATGTTCTGAAAATGCTGAACAATGTTTATGGTGTGACTCCCTGTTTGTCCCCTGGAACTTGTCAGTGGTTAGGGTTAACACAAACCACTGGCACTAAAAAGGATCGATGGATGCTTGTATCTCTCAACAAACGTATGTACCATTTTATTCAGTTGAGACTGCACACATAGCTAATACCCAGAAGATAGAGGAGAAACTGAAGAATTAAATCTGGCCACAAATACTGAAACAGTAAAATAATCATAGAATAATAGAATGGTTTGGGTTGGAGGTCATTTTGAAAGGTCATCTAGTCCAACCCCCCTGCAGTGAGCAGGGACATCTGCAACTAGAGCTGTTTGCTCAGAGCCCCATCCAACCTGACCTGGAATGTTTCCGGGGATGGGGCATCTCCTACCTCCCTGGGCAACCTGTGCCAGTGTTTCACCACCCTCATTGTAAAAAATGTCTTCCTTATATCTAGTCTAATTCTACTCTCCTTTAGTTTAAAACTATCACCACTTGTCCTATCACTACAGGCCCTGCTAAAAAGTCTGTCCCCATCTGTCTTATAAGCCTTCTTTAAGTATTGAAAGGCCACAATGAAGTCTTCCCAGAGCCTTGTCCTCACCAGGCTGAACAACCCCAACGCCCTCAGCCTTTCCTCATAGGAGAGGTGCTCCAGCCCTCTCGCCATTTTTGTGGCCCTCGTCTGGACCCCCTCCAACAGGTTTGTCTCTTTCCTGTGATGAGGAATTTAAGAGTTCTGCCAGTTTAGTAGGCAACAACTACAGTTGCTAAGAGAAGTTGTTGCAAGTTATCTGTGTAAACTTCAGTTACTCCTAATTTCCCTAAATAAAACTTCTGAGACACAAGGCCAAAGGGGTTTTAAGGCTGTCAGTGGATCTTCAGTAGACAGTCAGACTCCTGGCTTCAAGCATGAAATCCGGGTAACGCTGGTAACATGATGACCAGCAGAGCCTCCAGGGCATCAAGATTTACTTCTATCAAAAGGGATTTGAACTTGCTGTGGTGCAGTGACATGCACTTTCTCTAGCTATTACAGAGAAGGAGCACTTCTGCAGGGTCTTCTTTTGAGACTGCTCATCAGCAAGTCATAAACCATTTTACAGGTAACAAGTCAGGTGCAAAGACCTACCCTAGCAAGTAAGTCATAGATAGGAAATCAGTGTCAGTACTTCTGACTGTAGAAAGTTTCCTTTCTTTCCACCTCTGAGTTCTATTTTGGCTCTTTGAAACATAACATGGCAATCTGTCCTGTCATCTGTTCTGTCACATCACTTGTACTGTTACATATTGTGGCTCCCAAGAACAGAAAATACAGTGGAAAAACTTTACAAAATCCATAGTTAAAAGCCAGGTTACTTTTAAATTTTGGATGTTTTGTGGAAAATATATGTCTTTTTCATTTCTTAGGCTGAAGTTGATTTCTGTGGTAAAAAAAAGCTGTACACGATTGGCTTCCTAAGTATTTGGCAAGGGCAGTTGTATTTTGGTATTTATCTGGGCTATCAGAAAGAGAACTAAGAAGTAGTTTGTGATTGGCCACTGTAAAATTGATTAATAAAGCACCTGCATTCATCTGAAAACATTTTCGTTCTTAGGCTGTATTTCTGAGCTTTCAAGCACTCTTGCTGATTATTCATTGATAATTGATTGTGCTGGGAATTAAAAGCAAAGAGCACTGTTAACTGGATAGTGAGAATAATATGGTTTTGTATCTACTTTTTAGTGGCAGATTGAGGCAATGAAAGTGAGAAAGTCCATGGCACAAATTGGTAGAAATCTGAGAAATTCTGCAACATGGAGGGTTTTTTTTGTCTGAAATCTTTGATAAACTCCATGTCTTCAATAGTTGCTGTATCACACACCTGGAGAACAGAGCTGTGATTTTTGCAACTATAAGGCTACTAGGAACAGAAGTGAGCACTTTGGGGGATCTGCCAGGGCACGTTGTCTAGTTTCTGTCTCTTGAATTACAAATAGTTCTGCAAGTAGTAGAACTGAGGAAGATCAAATTTCATGTTTGCATCTTCTGGGGATCTAATAGTGTTTACGCCGTGACCAGAATTTTCCCCACAGTTGGGATATTCATTGGCTGAAATTGGCTAGATATTAGAATGGGACTGGGTGTGTGCATGTGAAGAAAGTGTCATGCCGTAAGAGTGATTGTTTTTAAAGGGCTTCTTTCCTTACTAGCCTGGTTTGTGTAAAATACGCTGTCTTACTTCTCTGCTCTGTAATGGATTTGGGCTTCTGAGGTAAAGCCTGGGTTTTTGGTCCCCTGGTATAATGTGGCAGCAGCAGCCTGCCAAGTAGTTTATGTATCAATACGGGCATTGCCATGGGCTCAAATTGACATTGGCTGAAATGCTGCCTTGGGCCGATGTGGTTGTGTTGCTTTTGGTTCTGGGGCAGCGTAGGCTTCCTGAGTATGAGTAGTGCTGATCTCCTGTCCATGCTCTGTGGGAATAACTGGCCCATTCTCGGGGCCTTCATTTATGCTGATGCACAAATACAGGCATTGTCTCAGCCCTAACAGATTTAGCAGGACAGCTTCCTTAAGGGAAGATTTACTGATATGAATAAATGAAATGCATTGGGTTTGTAAGAATTCATACCCAGACTTTACAAATGGGTATAATAAAGTCACCGTCAGTTGAAGGTAAAATAAGGTGTGTCATAAACAAGGACTTTGCTATTTAGCAATGCCTGCATATATGAAACATTTTGATTCAGTTTATTTTAAGCCACGTACTTACTTCGCTGCCTCACTGTTCGCTTTTTCCCTACCTGCAAATCGTAGGGTGACTGAAGAAGATCATGTGTCTCAGATTGTGTGGGTGAATGGAAGGTTAAACATTTTGACTGGCATTCAGGTGACTCTTGTGCAATCAATCCCAGTGATACGATACTTAGTCAAAAGAGTTGACAGTCATGGGGAGAAAAAAAGGGAGGAGGAAGGTGAAAGGGAGGCTCTTGAATATGTCTGCCAATGTTGCATTAGAAAAAAAAAAGACATAGTCTTTGATTCTGGGCTGCAGCTGTGTCGCTGGCAGGTGTGAGGATATGCTGAGTGCTTTCCCAAGTGTTCAGGAACACGAAAGGGCTGGAACCCAGAACCCCTCTGTTCACATTTTTCCCAAGGTGTTAGGCAGACAGGGAGAGCCAGGACCTTGGCTGTATCCTATAAAACAGTAACTGTTTCCTTGCATGGTCATAGAAGAGCCAGGTATATTTGCTTTATGCATTTTGTACTCTCTTGATTTGCAAGAGTTTAACAGGAAAGAAAATCTGGTCATTTTTCTGCAGTTAGATACTTAAATAAATGTTCATAAATACACAAGATAACCAATGTTTAGGCAGTCCAAAGATGATGATAAGAATGATTTAGCGATTATTTTCAGCATGGAACTCAAGGTTTAATGGGTGGGCCAGTTTTAGCAATGGCATCCGCACAGGTATCATTGTACAGCAGCTAAAAGAGATTAGTTTAAACCTTAAGCTGAGAGGCAGAGAATCTCTTTGCATTCTTTTCCAGTTCCTGTTTCGGTGAAGTGCTCTCAGCTTATTGGTAGCCACTTAATGGTTTGCACGAAGTTCATATTCTTGCCATTATGATTGGAATTTTTGAACTTATTTTGTATATGATGTTCTTGAGAAGCACTCAGTTAAGTGCACTTCCAATTACAAGTTCATCCACAAACAACATTTTCTGGCTCACTATCCAGGTTTTCTTGTGGTGATAGAACATTAGTTTTGCTGAAATGACTGGGCTTCACCCAATTTCTGTTCTTTCTGGCTGCCCTTCATGTAAAATTGGGAAACAATATCTCTTTCTGTAGTCTTGTACCTCCAAGTTATATGGAAGAATGCCAATTTCTGTTATCTGGTGTAATAACATTTTTGTTATCTTGGTGTTATCTTGGTTATCTTAAGTGATATTAATTAGTGATATTCAAAGTCTTGAATGTCTAGGTTATTTCATATGATAAAGGAATGTCTGTTATCAGGGGTGAGGAATTGCATGTTGTGTCATTATATAGAATGTACCTAGGTATAAATTCTTTCTTTTGCATATCTGGGATATATTATGTTTATGCAACCTGGCAGTTACACAACAACGTGGTAGAAAGGAGCAGATCAAGTAGTTTTGTGCAACTCATGTTTACAAATGTATACCTGATTGGGGAAAAAAAAAACACCAACAAAAACCAAAACATTTCTGAGGGCTAGGAGGTAGTGGAGGGTGTTAATACAATGGGAATGGGACATGAAACTTCATATCTCCATAGGATTCTGGGTGTGGTTTAGAATCTGATGAGAGGTGGGACACAGAATCAATGAGATAGCTGTGGATAGCGATGCTTTCCTAAGCAGTTCTGCAGTTCTGTATGAGGAGTAAGAGATACAAGAAGAAAGGTACAGAGGCAAAGAGATGTATAATCTGGTACATTATCCTCTTAAAAGTGAAGGATAGCCTGTGTTCTCCTTTGCTTTCTAGCTTGCTGCAGCAGAGAGTGCAGCTACCTAAGTACTTCTGCCTTCACACCTGACACGACAGTTACTGAGAGAACAGTTGGGCTCCAAGGTCATTGCACACCAGATGCTGGGGAAATGTAAATAGGGTTTATCTTAGAAAGACATTAAATGTGGCTTGCACCCCTCAACCTGCCCTGCCCCTCCCCACCCTCCTATAAACAAATACCTTTTTAACACCAAGTACCATCACAGAGGAAGGTCTTTGATTACATTTTTTATTTAGTCACACACAGTAACTGGGTGCAGCAGAGCAGAAAGCAGATATAAATTAACTAGAGGAATAACATTATCCTCCTCTGTATAGACCTAGTGACATCTGCGATAGTTGTTGCTATATCATGATTCTAAGGCAGCTTTATGAAAATTTCTGTCTACTCCAATGGACACTGCAAGGGAGAGAGTTTGCTCTAAATATAGAAGCTTCCAGCTGCTAATAAAGGTATCTCATGTAGAATTTAATTTAGGATTTCATAGCCATCAGTTTCCTTACAGCTGCCTCTTCCTGTACAGCAATTAAACCATAAATGTTTTGCAGATGCTGGCAGGGTTTCAAAACGCCTAATGCAGAATGGAAAAAAAGGACATTTGCCCTTAATGTAAACAATCTTTCTTCTTGGAATAAAACACTTTTTCCAAGATTTGCTGGCTCGTTGCTTTTAGTGGCACTCATACTGCCTTCTTTCTGAAAACTGTGGAACATGTGTCCTTTGAAAATCCAGTCTTTTCAAGATACCTTGAATTTGACATCTTAAAATTAAGGCACTCTTCAGAATCCTGGCCATTATCTTTACTTAGCCCAGGTGACCCCACATTGCACCATGGGGAATTTCCTTATAATGAATTTCTGGTTAAGTCTTAAAATCTCTCTCAGGCAGAGCTGTTACTGTTCTATTCTGTATTAAAATACAAAAACCACAGTAGCCAAACCTAAGGCAGTGCTCACAAATCCAGAATGAACATAGGAAGTTGACTCTATAGGCTTGAAATTACATTCCAAATTCACTTTTTCCCAAATGGTACTCTGTAAACAGCATGTAATTTCCTTACTTACACACTTCGTATTTTGTGATCCCAGGCAGAAATAATATTACCTGGAAGGAACCTACTTTAGAATAATGAGGAAAAGAACTCTTTTAATAATAGGTCAGAAAACACTTGTGGCTGTGGGTATCTCTTATCAACCTTATTTTTTCTCAGCATTATTAATCTGGATAAAGCTAATTAAGTATCTTAGATGCACTGGAGATATATAGAACACTCATATGTCTTGTACCTTTAGTAGCCTTACCTAACTCCTCACTTGCTTAATTACTGATTCTGAAGTATCCTTCGGACTCACAAAGACCATTTTTATGCAAAATAGGGAATTACTTTGAGCCCAGGAACAGTACTACTCCAATAAACTACGGTCTTTGGGATCCATTGGGAACAGGAATGTCAGACTGAGAAGATAGCTTATACTTTCCTGGAGATGCAGGTCTTGCATCTAACTCTGTTAGGACTTAAGATGACCGTCTTTTGTCTCTGCCATAGTGAACAGGCCATTTGAAAGAACGCTGAATATGGTAATTTGATTTTTCTCCACCACAAAGCCTGGCTGTGTGATCCTGTGATACTGATATAATCACTTATTCCTGGCTGTGATTCTTAGGGTTCTTCCTATATGCCTGGCTCTGTCAGTCTTCGCGTATGTACATACACGTCTGTGTATGCCTGTATGAAATAGCCCACTGTATTCATTTGTTGTTCCACTACAAACACTGCTGTGTAGATATAGACATATCGTAATATCAAAACTACATTAAACCTTTAAGGGAAATGATGTGGAAAGACACAGGTCAGTGAACATGCAGTGGAAAATTGAGTTAAATTATCAGATCAGAATTTGGGTTTTGAGAAATACAGCGTATAGCTGCAGATGGTACCTTCAGCCAAAACCCCTACATTTAAAGTAATTCTGTAAAGGAAAGTTAGATCCACACACAGTGAATCAGTTGCTTCCTGGGAAGAAACACCTGCAATGCCACTACTTCTCATGTGCAGATTTCTATCACTGTACTCTGGCTGTGCAGGTGAGCCATACATCGTTCCCAACAATCCCATCTACTATGATTAATATCAATGGAGTATAAAGAAGAACTGGTTATTTAGCAACTTGCAGGAATGTTGCAGCAGGGTAATCCACAGTCTGGTTGAGGCTGGTAGAAAGCTCTGCTCTGTGGCTGCAGAGCTGTGGCCATCCCAGTGTCAGGCTGGTCACTAGCACCTGTGAGAACAGCCTTGGCCCTTGGGATCTGTACCAGTGGAGAGTGCACATTGCCTTCTCCTGTCTGTGCCTCTGCAATAAAAGAGGACCCTTGGATGAGATGGTGAAAGAAGCTGCTCTGGCAGCTCCCTGCCCTCTGAGAATTTCCTCTGTACAGCAAAGATCACTCACATAGTCAAATTCAGCAGACGTAAGGATGCTTTGAGCATCCCAGAGAACAAATTGATCAGTGACCCAGTTCTTCCATTCCATTTGGTTGCTTTATTGAGCCAGAATTCCTGATGCCAAGGGAATCCCTGGGGTCTGATAAATTTGGTGTGAAAAAAGATGTTTGAATTAAGCACTTTATGGATATAGAGGGAACAACAGCTCAAAGCAGCTTTGCCTATTCCTGATTCTGTTAAGAAACCGCAGTAATGTTTGGAACCTGCCTGCAAGTTTTAAGTGGAAAGATCTCCTTTCTCTGCTTTAATATACCATTTAATCCATAATATATAGTAGGCATACAATGCATTGCTGATACTGTTACGCATAAATCACCGGTAGTATACAGAGCTAAATAAAGGAAGTTCCTACTCCCATCAGGTTCGTAATTCAGAGTGTCCAAAAGAGAAGAGCAAAAAAAATTTGCAGATTTATGAGTAGAAAGTAGCTGTAGGAGTGTGTCCTCCAGATATGGGATGGGATTTGAGAATTTTTCATGTTTTCCAAATGAGGTGAATGATAAAGCTTTGTGCTTGTGTTAAGTGATGTCCGTATTTACAGAATGGGTTTATTTCTGGTGGCAAATGTTTATGTCTTGTTAATCAAAGCCCCCAAGCACAGTTCATTTTCCCTCAGTTCTGCAACAACATCCTCTATTTAAACGGCCCCTTGAAAGCCTCTGACCCAACTGCTGCCCTTAGCAAATTTTGTCTTCTTTTTTCTATCTCTGTTTGTACTCTTCTCTAACACTTAACTCCAGTGTTAGCAGAGTTAACACTTAACTACACTGTTAGTGTAGTCAGTTGCTGGCACGATTAGGAAGTAGCTGCAGTATTATGAATGTTACTGCAAACTACTAATTTCAATGAAACCTCAATCATTCAAATGCATTAGCAACCTTACGTATGTAAGATAAAAGTAGTCCCAGTTGAGTTAAAATAAGAAGTCATAAAAGATAAGAATCTAGTGAGGTCATTTACATATATAAAGGGAACATGATCATGATCATGCGCATCCCCAGTTTTGTCAGTAGTTCATTGTTCTGCTATCAAAAGCTATGAATTCATCCATAGTAATTTTCTGCAGCAAGCACTAACAAAGACAGCAGTTCGGAAAAAATTTGGCTGAAAGGCCCATTCTGCATCTTGGGAATTTGAGAGATTGCATCAATCTGATGATTACACTTAACAGTTGGAAACCCAAAACTTAAATGTTACTACTAAGTTATTCACAAATCACAAATGCTCATTGTTGTCAGGCTTCCCTGTGTATTGCTTACAGCTTCCTCTAATTCTTCAGGACTTACTCATGGATGACTTATAACTCACATCAGAATGAATACCATGTACAGTAAATTATGTAAGAAGATTGCACAAGCTGCCTCTCTCATGATGTAATTTACATTAAATTGTTAATCATAAACCTAGGGCTTCTCAGCTTTAAATAGTGTATTCAGCTGTTATACAGTCAGATTAAACATTGGCTGAGGAGTCTAGTGAAGTTGCTCTGTTCTTACTGACGTTTATTGAAAGCCATACTCTTCACGTAAACCAAGAAGAGAGCAAAACCTTGCTTTAAAAATAAAAGCTTTGTGTATGGGAAGGATGTTGAATTTCAAAAAACTACTTTATTTTAGCAAAGACATGTTTTTATTTGGTCTTTTCTGGACACATGGCAAAACCTAACCCTGAGGGAAATAATTTGCTACAGTTTAGTGGTGTGTTGTATTATTCTCTGACAAGATTTGTTTGCTATGTCTGTTTTAAAAGCAGTTTATAAACCAGTCATGGAGATCAAAACCTGAAAGCTAAAATGTTCTTAAACATTCATGGAGAGAGATGTTTTTTCCCTTAAAACAAATCCTCTTTCCTTTTTGTTAGCTTGACTAACACAAACTTTTACTATAATGATGACTGGGAAAAAAAGGTAATCTTTTAAGCTGAAGTTGCGCCTGTCAGCTGGAGTGTACCATTCCCAAAGTGTTATCAATCATGAGCCAGTCTATAAAACAATACTGTTTCTCTGCATGGGGTGTGCTAACTCGCTTGCAATTTCACTGAGTTTAGCCTAGCTTAGATTCTCCAGTGATAAAAATCTTCAAGCAATGCCTATTTCATTCCAAGAGGTGTGTTTATCATATCACATCTTTTGTTTTATTGCATCTCTTTTCTGCTCTTTTGACATTCTTGTCCTACTGTAGGTAACTGTCATACTGTATTTATGAAAGGCAAATGAGCAAACTGTATACTGTTGCAAACTGCCATGCATGTTACATTAGGATAGTACAGTACCTTATGATATAGGGAATCATGACAAATACATAGGAGTGGTCTGGATCACTTCTACCAACCAGTATGTGCTGACGTGCACCTCATTAGATAGCAACTGTTTCTATATTTACTGGTATCATGGCCAAAGATCTTTTCTTCCTCTAAGATTCCATGCTAGTGCAAAATTTTTTTCAGATGACTTTAAAGGGATTTAAAATCTTCCAGGCAGTTCTAGGCAGATCTGTCCATACAGTACTACCCTTTTATACATATTTGGGCTTCTCCAAAGCCAGCAATACTTTTTTTTATGCTGGTCAGGAAGGGACTAGGTGTAATTGCAAAAGAATAGTACAGTGTGCCTTCTTTACACACAGTGGCTGTGCATGCTTTCTGCCATTGTCAGATGGGGAGCAAGGATTGTATTGTGCATCATGCTAAAACCTGGACACTAGGCTGAGTGGTGGACTAATAGGTCTGACTGTTAAGAAAGCTTCATATTATGATATTCTGCTACAGCCTCATAAGACAAGAAGACATGTTGGATGTGGAGAAAAAAAAAAAGTACTGGATGAATAAAATAACATTTTATTAAATCTGTAGACCACAGGTATCGGAGCTTGCCGGTGAAAATGATACACATGACTATGACCAAACTCTTTCCATAATTCATGCACAGAATTATACTGAAGGGAAGGAATGCCATGTGTCTTAGTGATTGGCACACCACCCTAAGAAAGCAAGAGGAGAATTCTATTTTGCAATGTAATGATTCTTTATTTGTGACTACTGTGCCAGCTTTGAGTTACAGAATAGGCAAAGATGTGAACCAGCCCCTATGGAGTTTATGCTGTGTAGGGGCTAGATTCTCCAGTCCAGGTACTTCATGATGCTTTGATGACAGAAAAGTTGCAGGCCAAAATTCTGTGATACTCTGAATTTTCTAAAACATCACTTCACTTTCCACAGCAGGTCCTCCTAAGTTGTGCTGTTTATCCCACAGGACTATAGGAATTAGTTAGAAGTAGTCCATGGACAAAATCTCTCTGCATTTCTATGAAGGAGATTGGCAATAGCTGATGGAACAGTAGATTCTTCATGAGGAACCACATGTCTGTTCCTGTGTTTTGCATGGCCTGGTAGAAAGCATGGAATTCTTGTCTCTACTTTCTGGATGAGGATATGGGGAGTGGGATAAACCACCTCCTCCTCTGTGCTTACATAGCCTGGCAGAGAATCGAGCACAGTTCTCTTTCTATGCTGGTAGTACCCAAACTAGCTAAATTCAGAAGTCAAGGATTTTAGAAACTATTTAAAAACTCTTGTGCAATAAATATGTTTTAAGAATCCATTAGCAAGGGGAGCGGCTTCCACAAGCTTTCTATCAACAGCTAGCTATGGTTGAAACTTGCTGTTTCTCCTTTCTGTTTCCTGTCGGGTACTGAGTCTTCTTTGCTATTGTACCCTTACCTGCCGGTCACTTGCCCAGGAGGCTCAGGCAGTGCTGGGTCAGACCTTATCTTACAAGTCCATGTCTAGAGCCCAGTCTGTGTCCCTTCGGCTGGCACTGGCACAGCCACTGGGGCTGCTGGTGGCTGAACTCTGTACTTGATGACACGGTTGAAAGAGGCTTAAAATATTGCAGTAGGTGCAAAAGTCAGTGTGTCACTTTTGATGCCTGTAATTACCTTACGTCAGTGTAGCAGTGTGGCAGATCACGCTGTTTTCCTCCACTGCAGGCCATATATAGCCTGTTACACTTTGATCTGCTCAGCAAAACAGAATGGATTCGTTTTGTCTGTAAACAGCAGCTGGGTGAAAGGAAAGGGTAATGGAGCCTGAAGGTATGTGATGAATTGGCGCTAACTTTGAATATACTCGCTGACAAGATACCAACCCATATGTGTAATGCCAATGTCAATTTGGTCTGTACTTGTTACTGCTTCTAGAGCACATAGTCTGCTCTGATTTCACTTTGGGATATGTGATTCGGGAAGGAAAATGTGGCCTGGCTAAACTGGTGTGGTGCACCTTCCTGTGACCCTCTCATCACATGAGTTACTTCAAATAAGACTCCCCTTGTTCTTGGCAAAAAGGGCGTATTCTTTGGTGGGTAGCTTTCATATCCTGTTACTTTCGAATGTGGATCTTCACATTTAAGGAGAACTATGAAAATGGCGATGTTTTGTACATCAGATGCAAAGCTGACTTAAAATGATCATATGGAGGCATATGAGAGTCTTGTACTGCAGTTGAATGTCTCTGGGGGTCAAGGAGGACCAACTCCTTTAGAATAAATATTTGCTTTTTAAAGTATCTATTCTTGAGCTGGGGCAAGTGTCCATGAAGCTAGAAAGATAGCATCATCTCATCTTACCTCATCCCACATTTTCTAAGCAAGTGTTCATGGTTCACATCTGCTTTATTTACTGTCTGTTAGATTTACTGCATTCTTATCATATATTAGAAAAGAAACATCTCTTCAGACAAACATGTGGTTTTAAATGGGATTATAATTCCAAGGCCTTCAAACACTTATGTTACAATGAATAAAAGCAGACTTTCCTGATTCATTTTGCAGGGCAGAAATGATTGTTACATGGCTCATGGCGTATAAAATGATATAGAGCAGTTCTCTCTGACTATTAAATCACAGACTTAGTAACAAGCATAGATTCTGAATGTGAAATTCATAACTGTTACAGTAAAGTGTAGAGTGTGAGACATATTAAAATTCTTAGCATACCAAAGGGTGTGAACCAGATTTGGAAATCTGATAGTGGTTTTTAACACCTCTTTTGAAATGAAGTAGATGCAGAATAATCTAATCAAGATGTATGTCCAAAGTATGGAATGAAATCTATTCTGAATGCAACTTCCCCCGTTCAGGAGCTGCACATCCATGAAGCTCTCAAATAAAGCAATGTACAACCCAGATTTCTTCCTCTTAGTGTGCAGAGATATTTAAGATTCTAACAGTATGCAAATGCTTTAAAAGTAAACATTGAAAGCAATTGCAAGAGCAGAGGCGAACATGCCAGCTCATGTACTATCCATTCACTTCAAGTCAGCTGATTATGAGTGATTTTACACATGCTTTTGATTGTGGTGGAGAGCCAGGTCTCATGAAGGCTTTGTGTGGCTTTGTCAGTTTGCAAATGCAAAGTGTTTGAAACCCCTTTTAGCGACAGTGAGACTGCTGCAGAACACAAACACAAATTATGTTCTACTCCTGTGAAAATAAATGCATTCCTCAGCTTTAACAAAAATTTGTTCTGACTCTGGTTAAAGTAGATTGAAACAAGGGAAGCTCTTTCCATAGCATCCAAAGTAGGGAAAGGCAGGTTTAAGCATAAAAGAGGTAGGGGGAAAAGGCCTCCTTTTGCCTTAGCAGAAAAAAAGTAGTTAGCTTCATTGCTTTCTGTCTTTTTTCAGTCTCATCTTTACACTGTTAACTTGAAAATCTTTTAATGTTAACATAGTTCACTATTATTCTTGCGACCAAAATTTATCTCACTTAATTTTAGCTGCTTCAGTTGAGATATCTGTAGCAGGAATCAATTGCCTAAACAAAGACATGTGGTGCCATTTCAGATGTCCTGCAGTGCCATTTGAGGTGCCCTGCATTTTGTAAGACACTGACACAGGGCTGCCAGGTATGACACAGGACTTACTGGAAATCTTTTTCTTCTGGGGCAGCAGTGGTTTTGCTAGGGCATCTCACATGGCACTAGACCCTTGCATTTAGTCCATAGCTTAAACATACTATCTTGGTTCCTTGTGTGGTCAAAAAAAGAGAGATTGGCTCTTTCAGAAGATGATTGTGTATGCCTGTCTTAGGCATCTTGACAAGTCAGTCATCCCCTCAAAGTATTTATTTCTTCTTCTACCAGTGAGCCCAGGTGACAAGGTAAGTTTAGGATTCAAATTTGTGGATGGCAGAAGCTAGTTATGGTAAATCTGGTCCTTTGTGAACAAAAAAAATATGGAAATTATGGGCTTTTAATATAAAGAGTTTGATTTAATAGTGTTACCGAGATTTATCACTTATAGATGAACTGTGGGAAGTCCTGAGGATGAAACTAGCTAAAACTCATGTGAATTAGAGGTGCAACTGAAGATCTGAATTACAACTTTTTTCCTAGAATTAGTTGGTATTTTAAAAAAATACAGAAAGACTTTTATTTATTTAATCAACCAGGGATTTGTAATTCCACAGTGTTGCTAGAAAACATACATATATCTTTTCATATTAAGCCATTCCTCTCAGTTTTAAACTGACTTCTTAGCTGTTACCTGTCTAAAAGTAGATTTGTTGCAGTTATGATGGTCTGGTGTTACAAATGAGGCATGGTTTGTGAGAGGTAACATTCTATTATCTCGTATTATACCTGCTGCTCTAGCGGAAGAAAACAGAAGAGCATTCAGCACACAACCCACTCCTTTAGGTTCTGCAAGCTTCACCATTTTCTTCCATTATTTCAGTGCTGCTATTAAAAGATACTACTCCCCTTACAAGACTAGCCTCATTTATTACTGTCTTAAGGAATGTAAATCTATTAATAGTGGAAATGAGGTAAGGAGGTCAGGACTGTGAACAGAACACAAGCTATAACCTTTAGAGTTGTCCCTGTCTCACTTCAATTAGACTCAAAATGATAAAAAGATTCCTTTGACATTCTAAAGCAGCACAGGAAACACAGCAGTGCAGTTTAGTTTCCAGTGCCATTTGAACACAAACAGCACGATTCCGACTTGGCCAAGTTACTTAGCACAGACCTCCAAGAGAGAGAAAAGGACTGTTTATGTCACTGTCTTATATCCTGGCAGATTCACAAGGGGACAAGGTAAACACACACATCCCATACCAGAAAACAGTCCCTACTCTGTCTTACAGAACGAGTGGAGGCCTATGGAGTGCAAAACATAATAAAGTCCAGAACTGGAACTTTCCCCATTATACAAATATAACTTCTTGCTGAATTTTATATCACCTTTGTTTGCCCTTTTAAATATTCAGGCATCATTACTGATACAGAATCCCTCATGGTTGTTTTAGGGGATTCTGGCATTTTGAAACAAAATACGCAGAAATTTATTTCTTGGCTTTTAATTTAAAAGCTTAGAGACCCTTCTAAAAATAAATTTTGTAGGAGATAAGTGACAACCTTTTGGGTTAGATCTGCCAATAAAGAATTTGCCACTGACAAGATTGGAGACTTTATCTGGTGACATTCATCCTACAACAGTAAAAAAAGCCTGTACGAAGCCGTCTGTAGGATATTAGACATTAAAATGAGGTTTAATCAGCATGTAAGTAGCTTAACAACTGTCTGTTGGGTTTGGGATCTAAAGTGATTTCCCGTCCCTTGGTTGTTTTGACATTGGTATTTTGACTTTAGTATTTTAAATATATGCAATGATAATGTTATTCCCTTTGTACTGGAAAATCTTGTGTATCATGGCCTCAACCAACTGAACTCTGAATATTTATTAAGTTTGTTTCTTCCCTGTACTTCTCTGCTTGCTTCCTTGCACGTGGGAATATGTACATATAGTTTCTTTGCTGGATTTCTTTTGTATACTTTTTGTAGACTACTTTATGATGGGTTATGGTCTGCCAGTGATCTCTGGACCACAGGGGGAAGAGCATTTTGAACCATGAACACAGTTATCTACGTGCTGTGGAAACGCTGAAAACATAATGTGTTTTGTTAAAATGAATTTATGACAATATTTGCTGTTGAAAAATCATAGTCAGCTAACACTTGGATTTATTATTAGAGTGTGAAAGTGTGTAAGGTAATTAGCAGATGAGATAGGATACAGTCTGCCGGAAATTTCTCACCTGAGGACTTCTTTGAGGATTCTATGTCATATTCTTCTGTTGAGATACTAATGACAAAGCTAGATAATAGATCTTCTATTGCACAGACTGTAGGGTCCAAACAAGTAGGAATGAAAAATCTGCAGAATCCCCTGGAGCTCACTTCAGAGTTGGGCCATAGCGGCCAGTGTGTGAGAGGCGTCGATGGCTGCACAGAGCCACTGTTTCAACGGGCCGTTCAGCATCCCAGGACTCTGTGTACTTAAATGACTGTTAGAGGGAAAAGGTTATCCATAGTTCCTTAGTTTAAGGGTTTCCCTGGGAATACTGAATTAATTAATTATCAAGACAACATAATGTTCCTAGCCAAATGAAGCAAAGTAATGATAATGAACAAAGTAATAAAAGTAAATAATGTTTGTGATCCAACAGTGTATGTTACTGATAAGGCGTGTGATGTCCTCTTGATAAAAACTTTCAATCACTTCCCTGAGCTACCAGTGTTTTCCAAAAGCACAGATATTTGTTTGTCAGCTTAGAATACAGAGAAATGTTGAGGCATGTCCTCACAAAGTAATCTCGTACATTAGGTATGAATTGCTTCGTTTTGTTTCACAATGTGCTAAACTTTTTATGATGATCATAAAAATTGGAACAATCTGTTACTACATTTATGACATTCCACATTCCTTGAAAGGCAAGTTTGCAAAAAATAACGGATGATTAATTATTTGATGTAACTTCTGGGGAAAAATAGAGAAGTTAAAAAGTTAAAATTTATTTTATTCAGATCTCTCAAATACCAGATTTTTATTTTTAATTTCAGCAAATAAAATGATCTCAGCCTAATTCAACTAGTCCCTTAAAGTAAGGTTTATGTTTTAGAAAATTGTAACTTCATGAAGAAGAAGATATGGATTACTTGAGGACTATTATGTCCTGAGAGATTCAGTAGAATTTGTTCTCATACTTGAGAAATCTTGTATTAGAACATGACCAAATGTTTTATGATCTCATTCTCCATCTTCACATCCTAGTTCATTCAGTTTATTATCATTTGAAGAATTTCTTCTGTCAATTCCTGCATTCAAATGCTGCAGCTGAAAGACTGTTTTCTACACAGAAACTATTTTCTACACAGAAACAAACTTGGGCCTGATAGATTGATTCAGTTAAGGCTGAGGTTCAGATTAACATTTGTATGTATTAAAAGGTTAATTGTTTACATAACAGATCAACTATCAAATTGGTTCAGTTCTGTGGAACAGAACCTCAGAGATTGCTTTGAAAATGATTAAAAGCTATAATAATTTCAATTTTAAATAATAAATGGAAGGTATGAGTATGCCTTATGCACTGTATCTTTGAAGGCAATAGAAATATGCAATTGAGAGAACAACATATGGCATGTTAAAGAAAATATTACTTCTCTAAAATCTGCCATAAAATAAAGCATTGTTTATTATTTTTTATCTGGCTCTTTACATGGCTATTTGTATCTGTTTATATTGCTCTTTCCTTAGAAGAGAACTTGTCACCATATCTCAAGTACAACCCTTAGAGAATAATCCCCACTGTGGAAAAAGTTAGAGAGAAGTGATATAACTTTAACACGTAACCTTTTCAGCTGAGATCAGTGCTGTGCACCTGAAAAGTCTTACAAATGCATTAAAAACAGTAATGTAAAAAAAATGTTTAAGGTGCAATAATATGTACTATTTTTAATAATAAAACAATGATGTAAGTTTTCTGATCTTGTCGTTACTTCCTTGCTTTCTCAAGCCAGGACATCTGATCTCATTGATTTTTCAAAGAATGTTGCCTTTCTGGTGAAGTCTCTCCTTCAGCATGTAACTGTAGTGCTTCAAGATGTCAGGAAAAAAACAGTATCAGGGCATGAGACTTTATATACAGCCACTCTAAAAGGCCATTTCAGAAAAATCTCTCTGGAGCATACATGGGGAACAGTGCAGGCTTGCTGTGGCAGAAAGAGGTCAAACCACTGAGTAGTGACTGTGACGGTTTATCTTATAAAAGTCAGCAGCTTTTGATCCAAGGATGATAAGACTATTTGCGTTCTATATATCTATCTCTATATATAGATAGTATAACCCTGGAAAATCTGCTGCTTGTATCTGAATGTGTTAAACTAGCAGATCAAGCAAGTTAAAAAGAATTGAAGTAACAGATTTTCATTGCATATGTATAAATCTTTGTCAGATTTTTGTTTTTAATGCTTACCCAGTGACCTTAGTCAGGCAATACAGTCAAATCAGCAGAAGTATTGACATGGGTTGTGTTTTGCTTAGGTAATGTTAATTTGCTGTCTTCGGAAGAAGTTAATATAGACCAATGGCCAAATGATAATCTGCTCATAGCTCCTAAAGAGCTATGTGAGCTCTTCATCTAATGCACTTTCCTTCCAATCCATGGTCCTGTTTACAAAGGGTAAAGTTGAGCAGGAAGTTCAAGTTTCTGCAGAATCAGGCCTTTAGCATTAAACTAATATGTTTTTCATATGTCTATATTTACATTCATATATACACACACAGACATACATCAGTCATTTTCCTTTTTAGAATGCCTGAAATATACAATAACTGATATAATGGCTACTAATACTTTTAATGTCTTAAATATCATTGGCACAAATAAGACCTTTATCTCTTATTGCAATTTCTTGGTAACAAATGTATCTGTTAAAGCCGAGGAGTCTTCAATGAGGTTCTACTCCTGGAAGATGAGAACAAATGTATTTCTCTGATCTAGTGACAGTGCAAGATAACCCAACAGTAACACTGAAGCTGTTGTTATCCACCATCTTCATCCAAGTCTGATGAGGAAAGATTTAAGAATCAATGACTTGGTGAGCTGGAAGTAAACTTTAAAAATGAAAGTTAGCCAATTACAGCAAAATACTAAGTGGAGTGATGAATTCTCTACCTCTTAGTATATTTAACCAAGTCTGGGTACCTTCTGGAAAATATTTGGACAAACAACAGTATTATCAGCAGTATAGAGGTAGGATGGGGAACTATATGATGTTTATTTCAGAGACCATATTGAATGATCTTTGGCTTCTGCCATCATGAACATTATATACATCAGGTCAAAGAATAAGTTAAAATTCATCTGGCTATTTTTTATCCATATTGCTACCTTTAAAATGCTTGTGACATAGCAATTCAAGGCCATAAAATTATAAAAGTGCCAAAAGACTTCAAAACCCCACCATCTCTTCAGTGAAGAGTTCTGTGGCAGATTTGGGTGCCTGCCAGTGACCATGTCCCAGTGCAGCAAGAGTAGATTGGAGAAATGGAACGGGGAACAGCATGTCCATTCTTTCAAGCTGCATAAAAGTGTGCATCTGGACTTACCTCCTGGGTAGAACAGGACGCAGTGTGCCTTGGAGCTCAGTGAAATAACATGGATGGGAGAAGAGCTTAAGCTCAGGGATAGATGTGAGTTGGAACTCATGCCCCAAATACAGCGTAGATCTGACTTATGCACTTGATGATTCTGTAAGTTCTGGAGAACCTGGAGTGGTGAACCATCAGGGGCAAAATCTTACAGCTCTGGATTTACATGCCAGGTTCATGGAAGCTGTATAATTGCTTGCTGTCTCTAGTTTCCTTTGCAGACTACTGAAAATAAAAATGGGTTTGATAGTGACATTGGTAAGTCATGAGGTCCATCTTCTTGCTTGAAAATGGCATCAACTGTAGCAATGACAGCCTTAAGAACTATTGCTGGAGAATTACTGGCTGAAAGTAGGATGAAAGAGTTGTAAAACCTCCAACTATCCTTTTTGTCTTACAAAAGGTATTGAAATCCACATATAGACAATTCTGCATGGCTTAGAACTTAATGATTCTTTAATGCAACAGCAAATTTGATCACAGCTCTGGGTTTGTTTGCTCTGTTGCTCCTGGAAATCCATCAGCGTCTGTAAAAATTCACAGTAGTACAGCAGGTAGTATCACAGTACAGGGCACTTTGTTCTCATTCACAATTGAATGTTCCCATGGATCATCATCAAAAACTCATGGGCATAATAGGAATAGCAGGAGTCAGAGCACAAAACCATGGTCTGTGGTCATGACTAATAAACAACCTGTATCAGACCATGTGAGTCATGTCCTTTCCATTTAGCTCTGCAAGATAAGTGGTTGTTTGTATTGTATCAGCTACCACAAAATAGCCAGCACAAAATAAAAGCAGGTACAGATTGGTCATCTTAACTGCCACCAGAATAACGGGGCTTTTTGATGTGCTGAAGATGTCAGCAGAGCTGTGTTTAGGTGAAAAGTAAGAGTTTGTGGCATGGAAGGCCAGACTGGATGTAATTATTTAAAACTTATGAAATATGAAAGGTAGCATCAAAGCTGTTCATTTTCTACAAAAAACCAAACATGTTCTTTGTCTGCTTTCATCAAAACTTTCATACACTTAATGCCAGCTGTTAGGCTATGGGATTGGTTCTAGCAAAAGTTATGTCTTGTTCTTTTGGGTATGATTCACACAGATTCAGGAGTTTTTCCAGAGAATTTCTTTTTCATGGTGCCATGGATGGTTTTAGTGGCTGTTGGCCTTCATGGCATTGTCAATGAGATAAACACTGTTCAGGCAGACTTCAGATAGCTCTTTGTATCCCATTTTTTGCTTTTGTTTCTTAAATTTTTATTTATTCTCTGCTTTGTTTTTCTTGTCACTGGCTGGGGAACCTGAACTCTCCCAGTGACAGCTATGCTGTCTGGAGGTAGTTGGCTGCATCTGCCTGAGATGCTTGCATAGTGGGGCTGGAAACTCAACATTGTGTGAACTCAGTAATTTAAAGGAAATTTCCTTCATCAAGAAAATCAGACATTTATCCCAACTTTATGCTCTCCAGCAGAGAGTTCTTGGAGAGGGAGTGAAAGTCTGCAAGACTGAACTGGTACTTGATTTGCATTCATTTTCTACATGAGTGTAGAGTTTTTCAGAAGAACCACCAAAGACCAGCCACACAATAGCCAGTGGTGCAGGTTCTTAGGGCATCCTCTGACTTATTCCTTGTCTTATAAACAGTACCCAGTCTCCTTCCACAGCAGCATGCTTTTGACCAAAGAAGTAGCATACTAGTATAGAAACAGTTCCAGGAGCTTACTGGCAAGTTTTTGATGGCTGTAGTAGTACGTTCGTGAGTTGCACATCTGTGCGGTTGCTTTATGCTGTGGCTTTCCTTGGCAGCAGCCTGCAGAAGTAAAAATTGTTGAACACTACGCCAACTATGTTTGAATGAATTACTTTCTCTGCGGGAGCCATCTCTGTGTTTATATGCAGGAATTGAACCAAATTTTCCCATAATAGCTCAATAAGGAAAAAAATCAATTCCTCTGCTAATTCTCCAACTATAAGTTGCCAAAGACGTTATTTGCAAGTCTGCGTATAAGTCTTGCCTTTAGGAAAATTTTTCTTTCTCTTTTCTGTTACGTAGCTGAGAACCGTGGAAGCAAATGAAGAAAACATCCATTCACTGCTACCCAGATATTAATTTTTGTAACATGCCACATGAATTCTTAAGGCTTGGGATTCATTGCACTAGCAAGAATTGTTACAAATGTGCTTTACTGAGTATTCGTTATCTCTTGGATGGATTTCATATGGATAGATGTATATGCAGTATGCCTATATATAAATTCTGACTAAAGTATAGATATCCTGATCTTTGTTCAGATATTTGGAAATCCAAGGGAAATCATGTATTCCTAGTAGTATTGCTTCAACTGTTTCTATGCCTTACAGTAGATTATTTTATTGTTGGTGTTCTACATTGTGGAAACAGCATATATTGCTTAGGCAGCAGTTGCAGGAATCAACTACATGCAGATCAAATACTGACTGTCCTATCTAACTGCTAAATAGATAATAAATGTAGCCTAGTGTGGTGGGTTGACCCTGACTGGACGCCAGGTCCCTTCTTAAATATGTTATCACAGAGGTGCTACCACCATCACTGATGGGCTTTGACTTGGCCAGCAGCAGGTCCCTCTTGGAGCTGGCTGGCATTGGCTCCATCAGCATCAGACATAGGGGAAGCTTCTTNTGGTAGAAGACAATATTAGTGTTGGCCTCTGGTCTTTAATTGATCTATTCTTGTTTTACCAAGAGACTACACATCAGAGAGGTTCCCTCCACGTGCCATCTGTTTCCTTGCAATTGGGAATGGTAGAATAATTTTCTGAAGAATTGCTGACAAGATGTGGCAAGGGAACAGTAATCCATAAGGACGAGATTTCTCATTAAAGTCACTCAGCTCATCTGTGATACAGCAAGCTCTTGATTTACACTGGTCACCTCTGGAGCAGGGAGGACAGTGACTGGTTAGTTACATTTTTTATTGCACAGACTAATGGTGAGGTTCTTGACAGTAACTGGGATTGCTGTCAGATCAGTTTTCATAGCACAGACAC
This sequence comes from Eurystomus gularis, assembly GCA_013400335.1. NCBI lineage: Eukaryota > Metazoa > Chordata > Aves > Coraciiformes > Coraciidae > Eurystomus > Eurystomus gularis. The sequence continues at coordinate 243,913 of VZZY01025334.1, read as the reverse complement.
ACTTATCTAAGTGACGTTATTCTAGTTAGACAGTTTATCATGATAACAGATGTGACCATAGATGCCTCCTGACCTTAGTTGCTTCATGATGTGTTAATGTTGGCTGGCTGTTGTCGTATCATTCCTTAGGCTTTTGCTGGGAAGAGCAGGTGGGACTGCACAAGACCCCTCATGAATTAGAGCAGACGTCTCTTTTTGGCCTTATGGTAGAGATCTGAATTTTTATTTTTTTTTTTTACTATGTGAACCTTCTGGTCTTCTATCATGAACAGAACCTTAGTGCAGATCACTGCTTCTGCTCTTGCTGAGCAGCCAGTTTATGGCATACTGGCACAGCTGGACATGTCAGCCAGCTGACAATACTTGCAAGCAGGCAAAGGAAATTGCTCTAGGACCATTTAAAAATAAAATATCTGCCATACAAGCTTGAATAGGGTGGAGAGGGCAAGGAATAATGTGATAGACATGAGCTTTGGGACAGAGATCTTTTCCTACCTTACACATACCTGACTAAAGAAGTGTAAAAGCTAGTCAGCTTTCAAGCAGAATCATGTTTAGTCTTGCACTGCCAGTATTGCCAAGTGAATTTCAGGTCTGTAAGTTTGTGTTCCTTCTGGTTTGTCCAATGTTAACAGGAGGGAAAAAAGGAAAAATCCAAGCCCTGAACAGACTAAAAGATGTGCTTAGTTTCATGTAGGAATGTAGTTAAATGAGCTCAGGACATGATTCCATGATTATGTGATTGGAGGAGCACTTCCATGCTGATGGTCGGTGATGGGATGCTATGCAGTTTTAACAAGAGTAACAGTCTGCTATTTGTCTTTCCTGGCAGATCTAAAAAATAATTTTTCATAATGTTTCACTCCAAACTTTGCTTTTAGCAGTGGTTGTTCTACCCTTCCTTCTCCCAGAAGCTCCAAGGAAAATGTGAAAATGCAGCTGGAGACTATAAGAAAATCAAGATCACGCACAAGGTAGAATATCTTGTCAAAGTAGCTGTTTGGTAGACAAAAGGGTACATGCCTTCAGCAGTGAGTGCCCCACCTCTGTCATGAGGTGGTGGATGTACTGACCCAAATTAAGGTGTTCTGCTTTGCTTCCTGGCAATGCACATTTGCTTTGATTTTGTTGCAAACCCTCTAGTTGGGATCCTCTGGAAACAGGAGCCTGGAGGAACAGCATGATTGGCTTGAAAGATTATTTTGTTGTGATTGCTAAACCAGCTGCACTCTTCCACCAGCTCACCATGTCAGATTCACATAAGCATGCTCCAGTGCATAAGCACACTTGTAAGATGCTAAGTTCAGTCAACCATCTCTTCACTCCTCAAGGGCTGAGATAAAGAGGAGTGTGAGTGGCAGATACTAGAGGATGAGACTAGCAGATCACAGAAAGCCAGACTAACTGCTGAGTTCCGAGTCACTTAGTCAGAACCACTTAGTACTGCCTTAATAATTCAGTAAGACTAAGGATATTTTGAGCTAGGTGGATAGAAATGGAAGATTCTAGAGTATTCACCCCAGTATCCCTCTCTCACAAATATGAAACATTAGAGCAAAATTTGGTTGTATCACTCCAAGTAACTCCTAAGGAAGCAACTTAAGAGGATGTTCCCAGAGACTAACACTCTCCAGCATGGTCTTTCTAAGATGGTCACTGTTGCCTGTTTCTTGTTGGATCTTCCTCCAAGCAGAAAATCTACACATATGTGTGACCTTAGCCTGGAGTCTATGCTAGCAGTTTTCTAGAATACTCTCTTTGAACTGAGATCCATAACTCTCTTACAAGATAATAATGCAAAACATCTGAGTCAGCCCAACAACTTCACTTGGCTAACACCATGTAAACAGAAAGGTCCATTTCTGTTGGCTGCAATATTACAAGGTTCATTAGAGTCAGTGCACAGACACTTGAACATGCTGGCAATGTGCATCTTTGAAAGACTGGTAACTTTTTGAACAACAAAAAAAGCAAAACATTTAAGATACTGCATATGAAGATGAAAAACACATGGTTTAAATTGAAAGCTCTAGATGTAGTACTAGAATAAAGGTAATGTGTCTAAAGAATGGATTGGTGACAAATTGGTTTTGCTAACCATTCTTTTCAGAAGTGAAAGGCATTAACAAACTATTTGCAAATACATGATGTTAACTTGCCCATAAATGCAAAAAATGTCTATGTAAATTGCATATGGATTGTTCAAATCCAAATTCTCTCTGTCTTTGTTCTCTTGCATTTGCAATCCTCACTATTTCCAGTGGGTCTGTGTCAAGGTTTGAGTCTGTGTCCTCAAACTAGGACAGCCTACTAAGGAAACCTCTGTCCTGAAAGATATACTTCCTATGTTTAACCTCATAGTTGTGAAGTAAAAATAAGTTTTAAAATGCCCAATACTTCTGAAATTTAACTATCTTCAGATTTTTTTCATTGTGGACACAATGTGAAAAAAGACACAGGTATGTGTATATTTGCAAGTTATGTGAGGTCTCAGCAGTTTTGAAATCATCATGCAGGTGAAAGTTTAAGAATAAAACAGTGGTCACTGACAGTACCTTTATCATCGTGGATCCTTTTGCTATTTCTTACTTGTCCTGCACAGGCAATGAAAAGGCTGAGAAGAGCAGTTGGTGATTTCTCTTCATCTCTGTACTTGGGCCCCTTGTCATGACACGATCCTTATCTACACAGAAAGGGGGAAAGCTACCGGTGTTACAGATGTGCTCATTAAATCAGGTGGATGCTTTCATTCAAAAAATATTTGCATGTGTTTGGATATTTTTCACGATATTTTTTGCCATCTGTGTTGGTGGATACGTTCACACAAATCCATGCAAATCTTAAATGCACTTAGGGAAAGCCCCCAAAATGCAAAGCTTACAGTTTTTGAAGCTAGCGGGTAGTCTCATATTGGACAGCAAATATCTAGATATGTACCAAAAAGGAACACATTCACACTGCCTTTCATCTTAATAAACGTGGTTCTTTGTATCTTATGTTTTGTGATGACTATCAAATGATAAAGGAATTGATACAAATGTCTGCATTCTGAGAACATGCTAAATAACTGATGATGGAAGAAAAAGCAGTTTTGAAGAGATTTGCAATTGAAAGGTCACATGGCAGTATGACATCTTGTTTCATATACCAGGAGTAAGATAATTTAACATGCTTCTCAAGGATTCTGAAAAAAGGCCTGGTGTATCTCTGTGCCTTGTGTTATGGCGTTGTATTGGGAGGTCTTTTAAAACACACAAAGACCTAGCATTGTTTAAGCAAAACTATCTCATCCTGATGTTCACCACTAAGATGACTTAGAGGGTTACATCAAAATTGACATTGACTAGAACAAGCATGTTATGTTTATGTAGAAGGCTCTACCTTGTACCAAATGTGTACATTGACAGTTATATTACCATATTAACATAGTAGCACACATCAGCAGATATGGGAGTTTGGGCTTTGACAGCTCTTGGAGAGAGGGATTCTAGCTATTTATCATCTCCACAGCAGAAGGATTCTGAATGTTACCACTGGCACTTGCTGAGGCATTGACTGGCTCCCACTTCGATACCCCATGCAAGGCAGAAGGCATTTTTCCCATGCTGCAGCTTCACTTAGATTCTCCCACTCCTTTAGTTTGTGGTAAGGAGGTTTAAAGGAGTCACAGTCCGCTTTTACCTGAAAATGCCTCTAAGAGATTTAGAATACCTTTCTCAGTTTGGTGTTTTGTTCTTGTTTATTTTTTTTCGAACCATTTTCTCAAATGAGTGGGGCAGAGGGTGTCTTGCTAAATGGAAGAATAGGAAAAGACTTTACCACAAGCACAAGTTAAGTACATCTTCTTCAATTCTTGCCCCAAGGTTAGAGATTTTTATTTGAAATGCACCTCCTTAGGTTGATCTTGCTAGACATCCTTAATGAGTGTTTCCTGGTCAGACAGTCCCCTTGTGCTAGTTCGATTGTTGAGTTTGGGGACTGAGATTGCTTGCACTTTGCATACTAAAATTACCATTATTTGCTGAGATCAGAGCTATAGTCTTTACTCATTGGCTTCTCAGTTGCAACCTCAATTAATCTCTTGTAGAAATAGTCTGTAGAAATGATTGTACTGCCAAATAGCAAGAGAGAAGTTACACGGCTGAGGCAGAACATTTTTATTTGTTACAGAGAAATATTTCAAAAGTCAAATCTATATACACCCATGAAAAATAACAGAATAAGGTAAAGGAGTATACCTCCCATCAGCTAGTGCTCTGTATACTGCTTAAAATCTTATTTTCTCTGCTTTGGCAAAGAAGTATTGGGAGGTCCCGCTGAGGTTACAGAAGAACAATAAGTGATAGAGTTGAATTAACAACAATGATTTGAATGATACCATGGAAAGAGCTGTGCAGCTTAAGCACTGTAGAAATTTCTGTATACCATATTTTCTTCTTAGTTGTTCCACTGGGTGGCACAACTCCTACATTGCCTTTTTCAAAGATATCACTCAATATTTGAATATGTTAAACTAGTTTGCTGTATTATATTGTGCTAGCAGCTGCAGCCCTGAGTTCTGATCACATTGCCATGCCAGATGAAACAGGGACTTAAGCTAATTGGAAGGCAAATGCCACTCTACTGTCTTTAATCCAAGACAAAATCTACCCTCCCCCTCTTCTTCCAAATTGTAGTTACCTGACTTTGAACAAAATCTAATGTGTTAGGAAAACATGTAGCTCAGGATTTAGGAATAACTAAAGCTTTCCACAAACAAAACAGTTTGGTTTCAGGAAAGAAAACAAACTATCTGTTCCCTTCATGGGAACTATTTGATGACCTGTATTTTAAAAAATTCTTCTGAAACCCTCATGCTTCCCAGAGTGGAAGTGGTAAGGAAACTGTCCTGCACTTCAGGTGCATCTACCCACAGTCTTTTATTAAATCCTTGTCAGTGGCAAGGAAGAAATCTAGACCTCCAAATCCCGTTTGCTCAGAGGAATGTCAGTTAGAGCTCATGACAACATTTCTCTCCATGTAGTTGCCTTGCTGATGAAGTATATCTGGTTTTGGCCTTCAATGTTATAAAATGCTCTGATAGACTAACGAGACTCAGCTGCTTCACAGCTCCTTCAATTGTTATTTGCTCTCCAATCCTCTGTCTCTTTAAGGCTTTTATTTTTTAAAAATAATAATAAATTTCACCATATTCCCCACCATCCCTGCTCTGAAAGGTAGTTGAGCCCACTGCAGTCCCTGTTTCTAAACCTATGAAGACCTTCAAACCTTAGAACCAGTAGACTGGCACAAGCATCCCCTTTTAAGTTATGTGTTTGCTGTCTCTCATTATGTGTAAGAATGATTGAGTAAAGAAAGCCAGTGATGTTTAAATGATTTTGTTATAGTGGCAGAGATTATGAGGTCTTTCCAGATGTTGTTTTTGTTTTTTGTAAGTCTGGCGTCCAAGGAAAACTTCTCCGTAGTGTAGTGGTTGTCTCTCTGTCAGTGCTGCCCCTACCTCCATTTACTTTTGAGCTCAGGGGTTAATTTCAGTGAAACCTGAAAGAGGAATAGGTAGGACTCACAGAGAGAGTGTCTAGAGTGTCTACATGGGCATGAAATTTGGCAGAACTGGCCTGTGACTAGAAGAGAACCATACAAATGAAGATCCCCCTGAGAAACTCACATCTTATATGTAACTTTAGGTTGTAGCTAGTCAGTCAGAATGTACCTGATCATCCAATTAGCATTTGCGCACTGTCACATTAGCTCTAACTCTACTTCCTTGCTGTCTCTTGCAGGATGCAGCTGGAAATATTGCTGCAGGAACTGGGTCATGACTGTAGGGGACAAATCTATATGAGAACCATTTAATTAGTTACGGTACTCATACAACAACTAATTTTTAATGAAGGAAATATCTCAGTAGTCAGGTTCACATAAATTTGAGTGAGATGCTTATGCTTTTACCTTTCAATACACTATATTTTTAATTTGTCAAATAAATATGTTTAGGTTTTCTATATTCTCTTTTCTTTTGCTACAATCCTGCTGTAGTACAGTTAGCTCCTTTGTAACTATAAAAGGAGCAAGGCTGTAAGGGTAGTCTGTACGGCAGATGACAGCTCCAGAGCAGTAAATCAGGATTACTTACTCAAGCTCATTAATTTACCCATATAAGCAAACTCCTACACCTCAATTTTATGTCTAGAGTGCTTAAACTTTTTGGCTTCCTTTTTAAGCTACAGCTGCTACGTCCCCAGATCTTTATACACATGGGATAAATTCTCCCTGACTTCAGGGGAGTTCTACCAGCCAGAAATTTTGCTTCTGGCCTTCTCTAGGACTGAAATTGTGTGTGTTGGAAGAAAATGTCAGATTAGACTCTGGAGAAAAAGAAATACGAAAAATACACACATGCCTAAACTGTGGGCAGAAAAAGAAAAGTGGGAACTGGTGCTCGATTATTTTTGTTTAAATTACATTTTATATATGCTTGAAAAGCCAAACATGGCTTTAGCTTTTCCAGGCTAAATAACATATCTGAAGTATTATTTGGAACAGCAGACACAATAGAAAGCTGATAGGAATTCAAGATTCAGAAATTTTAAATGTCTTTTACTGCTAAGTGTTGTGCCCTAAAATAAAAGGTGGCATTTTTAGGAGAAATAAGGAAGGCACTTTTAAAAAAATGAGGTTTTCCGTACTTAATTTTTTTCTACTTTTAAGGAAATTTCAAAGGACAACTTTAACTTCCTTTAACAGAAAAAAATATGCTACAAATGTGAATTATCTTTCTAAAGAACTTTGGTTTCTTAATTGTATTGTAACTTGTGTTACTTCCACAGTTCCAATTATACTGATGTATCCCGATGCCATGTATGTAAATCAACATCCTTGCTAGCACTTAGATTGTTAGTTTCCCAGTTCTGCTGCATCTCTTGCTAAAGTGCCATGGCTCTGCTGAGGGCTTACCCTTGTGTATGCCTGGCAGAAATGAGGTTCTGTGATAGCTCTAAATGAGAAGGGGGGAAATCACAGTGATGGAGTTGTTAGAACATACGTGTCTGTGCAGTGGTGGATGGTTAAAGAGTGAGTATGGGGTAGGGTGCATGACAGCCTAACTCATAATGCACGTCTTTCAAACGGTAGCTGCGCTGCCAGGGGATTACAGTTGGGAACGAGCATTTCCCGAGTGGGCATTTGGATGCTGTAAATACTCTGTGAAACCTTGTTTTTAACCTGTAACTATGTGAGCAACAGGGAGGTTTGTGTGAAAGGAAGAGGTTCAAAGTGAAGCTCTGTATGAATGAGAACCTATGGTTAAGGTGAGAGTGCTCTTGCTGGGAGAATAGTGAAAAACAAGAGATAAAGTTGCTTGGCACATGTTCTCTTCTCTATTCTTTTCTGTTCTTTTCTCTCTTTTCTGAGAGGGAACAGAGCTTCTTATCCCTTTAACATCCTTTATTTTTCGAAATGCATTTTTCCTACTGGCAAATACCAGCTCTGAACATGATTGTACCAGCAGAAACCTCCTTTTAATAATACATTTTTTCATTTTGTTTAGGGAACAGATGGAAAGTGTGCTGGCTGAAACACTCTTTCCAGGGAGAAGTATGTCTCTGCTAACTTACCTTCTGAGCACTTCTGCCCTCAGATTAGTTTCTTCCTTTAAAATCTTTGTTGGTTTGGAAAGGAGGGTCAGGCTTTTGTAACTGCATACAGCAATCCCAATGGCTGTAGCTTGGAACCTTACTTCTACTGTTAAGGAAATGAAACATTTTGTATCATTTACTACACAGGACATTTTTCTATTTTCTATTATCTAGAAATAGCCCATATCTTATCCAACAGAACAGCAATGAATACTTACAAAAAAGTGAGAGTTCATTATTATTTGTGGCTTCTCATTAGGGTGTGAATCTAATCCTTTAAACCCTAAATTGTTGACTTTTTTTTCAAGCTGTTTCTCTAACTCTGATGCTAGCCCGCCTAGCTAGACGCATAATTAGTTTCAACATCAGAAGGACTTCAAATAGAACGGTGCTGTGAACTGGGTGGTCTGGTTCCTTTTAAGTGCTTGCCTACTGCAAAGCAGACATAGAAAGTGTGGATTTTTTCCTTCAGATTTTAACTTTACATCCTTGCTTGCACAGATAGCTTTGGTATTAGTATTGAAAAAGAAAAGCCATACATGATTTAAAATGTTTTGTAAAGAGAAAATAGCATCAAAATCTGTGTTAGAATACTTATCAAAGTGCTTTTAGTAGCTGGTTCCAGGTAATATTCAATGAGGGAATTTGTATTGGTTACAGATGATAAAGAACATATTAAGAATAACAGATTTTAGAGACCTTTCTGCTCAGAAGTGAATCATTAGCTTACCAGTCATCTCTTGGACTTTTCTAGTGTCATCTTTAAGGAAGGAGTGCTTGGGGTCCAGGAATGTCTGTCATGAAAAGTGACTGTTCAGGGTATGTCTGTAGGGTATGATGGATTTGCCATTAATGTGTAGAAGTTTCTGCTATTGGGTCACCTATACCATTGTTCTTTGGACCACCTAGCTCAATGCTAGTGCAGATAACTTTATCTACATTGTGTCTTTAATGGCAGGCATTTCCAAGTGGAAACTATATTTCTCTGCAGTAACAGAAGTAAAGGTACATAGGTAAGAACAGCTATAAAAGCAAAGAAGATAGAGAAGGGACGTGGTGAACCTTGGAATAAATCCAGCCTCTGTTGCAGCCAGCTGGTGGCATTTAGAGATCTATCTTTTGCATTTTCCTATAGAGTGTTTCTAAGGCCTGCAGCTTAGCAAAGTACACAGCGAAGACTGAAGCAGAGCTATGGCAAGAAGTCCAGCAAACAAACCAAGGTGGTTAAAGCTTGCCGTAACGGATAAGAAGTATAGAGATTGTAGTGATTCAGGTCATGTAAAAACTTGCAGACAGAGATACAGGGAGGAACTTTACAAATGTCAGGGGACAGAATGTACTGAAAGGAAAATAATCCTTGAATGATTTTGAATGATGGATTTGATGTTAATGACACCAGAAGAGCAGAAACAGCTTTTGCTGTAGAGTTAGTTTGGGTAGGTTTTTTTTACTGGTTTTTGGTTTATAATGTAAATAAAAGGGATGTTGAGAAAGCAGAATGACATGGTAAGATCTCTGCTCACTACTTGGGGAGGAGTTCCAAACACAATATTTGAAGGAACAAGAGACATCTTTGTTAAGGTGTATTATTTAAATGAATGTCACCCCCAAAGTACTCACATTGGCTTGTGAGTACTCACAGAGTGAAAAAATTCTAGACTACTGAAGGACACAAGCATGTGAAGTGCTGGGGCCCAAGTTGGGGACTCCGAGTTGGAGTTGACCTGTGAATGAGTCACAACCTAGCAGAATGTTTTGGTTTCCCCACTGACTTCATGTTCCAGAGGCAGAACCTGGCCCACCTGTGTCTTTGTGGCTCTGCCCTCACCCAGGTGGTTGTGGTTGGGGTGGTGGGGGAGGCCAGGACTATATCAACCAGGAGCTGATCAGTTGGAAGTGCTTCCTGTTGGGTGTGGCTTCTATTGGGGCTGGTTGCCTCTTGCTGAGCTCTGTCAGTGGTGTCCTTCCATGTGAGGGGCCACTGAGGAAGCCATCTCTGTCCATTGTGTCCAGCAGGCGATGCTGGCACCTCAGTGGGCAGCAGAGGAGCTGGGCCCGCAGGAACCTATGGCAGGACCGTCTGAAAGAAGCCTTCTGAGGGCATGTTGGTGAGTTCAGTATTGGCCTGTGTGATCAGGCAACTGATGGCAGCATAAAATGATGATGGATGAACCAGCACAACAGGATGACTTAAGGAAACTACTAAAATGTAGATCAGTCTCCAGAGGAATAGCCAGTAAATGAAGTGGGATGGAACTCAAACAGTTTGTGCTGGAGTGAACTCCAGTCCTAAGTTAATCATGTAATTGGTGTTGTATGTGGATTCAGTGATTTTTTCCTGTACATATCAGCTTGCAAAATAGGGATGTGAATGATCTAATGCCCATCTTCTATTTCAGTATGTTCACATCAGTTTAACTGCACCATAACTCACAGAAAGGTTTTATCCAGGGCTGTTCCCCAGTGGCATGACGACACATGACATTAGATGTACCAAGTAATATCTTTTTGTATCGATATATTAGATAAACTTGATACTTTATTTAAAGAGGGAAAAGTATGGATGAAAGAACCATGAATTCAAGATGCTAAGGTTAATAGGTCAAAATCTAACCTAAATAAAACTCTCAATGAGAATTTTGCCTGGGCAAGGACTGTGGGACTTAGCCTTAAGAGAATTAACAAGGCACATCAGGTCTCTTCACTGTTCTGATTGCCAGAAGCCTGTCTGGACTGTGTCCAGAAATACATTCTCAATCGCAGCAGATTAAAGCAGCTAATACAGGAAATGATGTGCACTGTTTCACATTGTCTGTTCTGTTTTTATCTAGACAGGTACTGTAATAACCGTACAGAGAAAATAAGAGGGGGGGAAAATGCTGAATTGTTTTAATCAGCTGATGTTTTTCTCATACCTGCTTTCTGGGAAAGTAATTATTTTCAAGTGATTGTAAGCTGATTTTTAAAAATCCTGTTGTAGTTCTTTCTTCGCCTTGGGGATCCTTTTTGATCTTTTAGAGCTATTGTAGATTCCTTCCCCTTTAAAGAAAAAAATCTCATAAAATGTTTACAAGTCTTGTTTATATTCCCATAACATTTTTCATTATGCTGTGACAGCTTCACTGAAAAATTATTTTAATTATCTCAAAATGAATCGCACGAAGAGAGAATATGAAAATATAAATCTTATGTCTGACTGTACTTTAATTGCTTCAGCTAATGAAAGAGGCATGAGATATCTACACAATGTGAAAGCTAAATTGCATGAACAATATAACCAGCATTTGAAATGTGCTGAATCTGTAGTATTCACTCTGTGTCAGTGGGAAGATATGAGGACTGTACCTGTTCTGCAGTGCTTGTTTTCTGCTCCTGATATGGCAAGCTAATTTCAATGGGAAATGGCATTGAAAGCACCTAATAATTATCTCTTCTGTTCTCTAGGTCAGCAGCATGGAGACAGTAATGAACAAAACAATGTAAATTTATGTTCCAGAAGCCTTGGGCCCTCTCCTGCCAGCATATCCACAAGAGTTCTGTTATGTGAGTAGTTCTTATGTGACAATGCAATGTGAGCCAATGCCTTGTATATGCTATTAAAGCAAAATGTCCATTGATTGTAGCAAGTAGCCTCTTCCTACAAAAATGTCAATGAAGCAAGATAAAAGTGGTCACCAGCAGACAATAGAAAGATTTTAAATATGTATACACATAACAGGTCAAATCTGTAGGTCTAATTAGATATTGTCTGTTCCCACAGCAGAATTTTTTGCTTCATCAGTTCCTAGCCTTGTGATCTTTGACTGAATTTTGTCCAAAACAGTGCACACAGGCATTTTACTTTTACAGACTTCTGAACTTTCAGCTGTTCAGAAGCTATTTGTTGAAGGTGATGAATTCAACAAAGAAAAATGATATGACAGAAACCCAATGTTCGAATTGTTATTTTGTCCGTGACTCTTCCACCAACATAATGCAGGAATGCTGCAAGGTTATTAACCAACAAATCTCTCCTCTGTAGTCTAAAAATATCTCCCAATTGGGTGCCTCAGTGAAATGCCATGTGTTATAAATGGCAAAGCTGATTTCCAACTTACAGGGATAGTGAGGAAGGACAGCAGAAGCTTTGATATTTAGCGTAGTGGTAACGGACATGTTGCCATACACGTAGCAAGCCCTAAGTAATTGTTTTCCTCCCTTAGATTAGATGCTTCTTATCTTGTGATCATGTAATAAGTAAAAATCCTGCCATTGCTTTCCATTGTCTTTATAGGGTTGCTTTGGTGGGTTGTTTTTTCTTTTTTTTTTTCAGTTTTGGGATAATAATCTTTAATAATCTTTAAATCTCAGAGGGTTTTCCTTTGGTTCACAAGTATTGTACCGAGTTGTAAATCTACATGATTAGTGACAGGCATTAAAGGGAACTCGCTGACTCAGGAAATTAGTAATGATTAAGAGAGGCTTTCAATTAGGTCAGATCAGCAGTGACAGGACATTTTTGCCATCTGATGGCTGTTTTAAGTTCATACTGGCCCTGGCTGCTATGAACTTGTATAGCACGTTGCCTCTTCTGCTAGGATGTTTTACCTTCTGTGTTTTCAACAGTAATGGTTTTATCCAGTGTAGCAGCAGGCCAGATTTGTCATCAGTGTAAATCAGTGATATTACATTCTCTTATGCCAGGAGTTCAGCTGATTGTATATATCTCTAATACCATGACATGAGGGCATCAAGCCAAAGCTGGGAGACTTTACTGGAAAAACTAATCTATGTGTTGTTTATGGGAGAAAAGATGTGGACGTTTATAACTAATGCTGTCTGCTCACATGCAATAAAAACACACAGGACACTCTCCATTTCTCACAGTATATAAACCAGCACATCACATTGTGTCCAGGGTGTAAAGTGTGTTCATACTCAGCTATGTTATTTCAAACTGTTAAATATTTTTCTCCTAAGAATGTCTTTTCTAGTTCAGATTTCTTTGTCTCTGCTCACCACTTTGTGGTCCAGCATTCTGTCACTTCAGTGTATTGCATTAACCTGTGTTGGGCAGAGTGATAATCTGACTCTTTGTCAATATGAACACTCTTGCTACAGGGGGCATCGTTAGCCTCCTCTCTTCCATGGTAGTGCAGTCCCTTGGGAGAAACCTCTCACAGGATATTGAAGCAGGGCTCAGGTTGCTAATGGATTTTCCTGTTATTTTGTTGGCTTAATAAAAAAAAGTTTCAAGTATTACATATACAGAGCACTTATATAAGTCAAAGGAATAGGCAGCAGTTTCAGGAGTTACGTTGCAGACACCAGTTAAGCATATATATCAGAGAAACCAGCTGATTTTTACAATGTCGCTGTATGAATATGAGTGGTTTTTCCTCAGTTGAACATCTACCATATTGAATTTGATCCAAGCTGTTGCTTCACCTAAGGAATGTCCCACCAGCAAGTGGCACTGTCTGTGTTCTTCATTCTAAATATTTAAACCATGTATATTTAATTCTTGTCAATAACACTTCAAGGCTTTATAATAATTCTAGCATGTTGTTTGGAACAGATAGTTTGGAATCTGTTGTGTGCTCTTACTACTAATTCTGTTTCACCATAACTGAGGTAAGTGTTTACTTAGCTCCCTCCAGTGACTTGATGAGCAAATAAGTCCATGGTGTGCTATCATTCTAGATATTGCAAAACAAGTTACCACAAAAGGCAAGTTCAGCTCTTTAAATGAGATTATATGTAGCATTCTGCAGCATAATGAGTAGATGCTATGTGCTAAACCCATTGTAGCATATGATAAACAGAGCATCTGAGATTTATCACATAATTCTACTATTATTTATTATTAATACATTCTTATACTTGGCAGAATTGATGAGTGAATTTCAACATTAAGTGGGAGTGAAAAAGCTCCACGTGTAAAAGAGCATCAGTATTTTTAGGAGAAAATGGAGTAGATTGAGGATCTGAATTTATTTTGTGAGCTGTATTGAAGATGCTCCTTCATTACATTTTTGTAATGATATGCAGAAAAACACTAGCTATAATTAACTGTGGAAACAAAGGTATTATACACAGTATCTTGAGGAAAATCTGTGTGCTCTTACTAATGTTAGATAGAACAAATTTAACTGAGATGGAGTCCATTTGTGAAAGTTGTACCATTTAAAAAATACATTTGAAGAACAAAAAATACCTTTGAAGAACAAAAAATAGTTGTTTATGAGGTAAATTAAATCAGGAAATGCTCTTGGAGCTTAAAAGCAGTGGAGAAGCAGATAAGTTGCTGTAGTATTCATAATTGGCACAGGAAAAATGACAGTGTAAAGAAAACTGGTTATATACACAGAGGGAACTTGTAGTTCCGTTGAAGTAAATGGAAGTTTTGCAGCTCATTTCAGATGCACCATGCTTTGAGAGAGGTTCTTTGGGTCTGTGACTCCACCACTGAAAAAGGATACTGTTTGCAGTGTGAAGAATTATTTTTTAAAATTTCTTAATACCCCACCTCAATTCCTTAGCTATTTAAATACAACCAAAACAAAAGTCAGTGAAATTGCTCTTATNTCAGTGAAATTGCTCTTATTAATGCTCTTCATGGTGAGACACGTTCTCAGAGGTTATAATTTGTTACTTGTTTTACTGTAGCATCTAGGAGGTCTCCCTCAGGACTAAGCTATCACAGTATTAGGCCAAAGTCCTCATAACATAGTGACAGCTCCAAAGAAATAAGAGACTATGAGGTTAGTATAAAACATCATGAACTGGAGGCTGCGGGCAATGACAGGAGTTTAAATCCTGGCTAAGATGTCATTGGCATCTTACTTTCACCAAAAAAAAGC
>VZZY01025334.1:110107-229368 GCA_013400335.1 Eurystomus gularis | reverse complement strand
TTCAATTTTATTTTCTTCTTCTCTTTTCTACACTTTTCTCCTCTGACCTACAACTCCCTCTGCCTTCAGTGGAAAAAGCAATGAAGAAAGCAGAAAAAAGAATGAGGAGAGGTTAAAGTTGAAAACAAATTTAGATTGTTATCTTGAAATTATAAAAATATGCCAAAATGGCTAAAAAGAAGATATAATGTTACCACAGGAATATAACCTGTGGAAAAACACAGTTTCAAACTACTCCAATGCATGGAGGTTGTTCTGTAATAACAAGCCTGATGTGTACAGCTCTAGAGCTGGCACAATCGTGGCTCAGTGTATGGTGATACAGAGCAGGCACAATGAGGCCTATTTCCTGACCACCTGAAAGGAAAACCTTTCCCAGTATATTTATAATTTACAAGTAGAAAAGACAGATTTAGATGGTGGAAAAAAGCTAGTGAGCATCTTCTACAAAAAACACACACTTCATGGTAAAGATGTGATAAAGAAAGTTAAAAACTATACTGCATAAAAATTGTCAGGAAATAGGGTATCCTGAAATCTTGGGACTGGATCTTTGTTTCTTAAGGGTGCTTAATGGTAACATTGCACCACTTTTATGTACTAGGAATTTTTTAGTATAAATCGTTCCCTTACAGACCACATAATTTTTCATTGTGCGATAAAGTAATACAAAATACAGTGTATTCCAATTATGACTGAAAGAGTATGTCTATTTTATGAATGTTAACCCATTCGGTGGGATTTTCTTTTGTCTGTTCCTCGGTGTAAGAAGAGGGGGAGAGTGTGTGTGTATGTGTGTCTATATAAACTGTGACCTCGAGTTCTGCTGGAAATATACTGATTCATCATGTAGGATATTTCACTGTAATTGCCATGGGCCTGCATAATTTTTACCCAAGTTGAAACACGGTCTATCATTTCTTGTTGTTTATCCAATCTGTAGAAAATTAGGCAGGAAAAGGTGGATCAGAGAAGTTGGCTTTGTGCTGTGTTGTGATTATGATAGGAGCATTGCTCATTCGTGTCTCTGGTTCCGGAGTGAATGTTGTTCTGTGTTTTGTGTTCAGTTATTGTTCCTAGAGCTAGGGAGTCACTGCAATGCCCAGAATATCCTCTAGCTTTGACCTCCATACAGTTGCTTCTCGTGCAGCTCAGTCTTCTCCAGAGCTGTACAGGCCAAAATCAGCCACAGCCAGTGTGATCTTGACTGATTTGCTGCCCCTTGGGGGAATGGTGAGGACCTCTTTCTCCATGCTTTCTGGGTCCTTCTCTTCTATCAGTTTATTTGTTCAGGCAGGACACAGCTGATGCTAGGTGTTGCACTTGTGCACTGAATGGCAGGCCAGGGCCAGAGAAGTCTCAGGAGCATGCAGACAATGTTCAATAATATGGCTCTCTCATCCACGAGGCATGAGTCTGCAAATCTGATCAGTGATGAAGAAGCAGTACACTCTGTGGCTCGAGAAGGAAACTGTTGTCTTCTCTACTAGTTCACACTGTAGCCCCAGAACAGGTGGTCTTATTCCTGAGAAACTTCAGCGGAAGCCCTGTGGGCAGGAGTGCCCTGTACGTGTAGCCACGTCTGGGTCAGATGATATGGGAGCGTAGCCTTTCAGTCAGCAAGTGGGGGAAAATAAAAATGGGCCTCCAATAGCGGACTAAGCTACATCTTCTGTGTAAAAAGAGTTTAAATGTTTTAATTCCTTTGGCCAATGAGACAGAGGAATTATTTATACTAGAATTGTTACAGAGAAGAGTTTAGGTATATTTTTTACCTTGTCAAATCAGAAATGTCACCCATCTGGAGTATTAAATTTTGATCACTGAGTCAGAATGTCAGTGTCCCTTTGCTAGGTCTTCTGCAATTAGAATGCTACTCTGTTGCTGGGTTAGGCCTCTGTGAATCTGGGTTTGTTATGGTTTGCTCATGATTAATAAAATATTAAGTGTCTCTTTCTGGGCAGAAATGAACAGATGGAGGAATCAACTGATCTGATGAACTCTGTGTGTACATACACACAGTCAACAAATAAGCAGAAAAACAGGAGGGATCATGCTCAGATGTTACCTATTTAAAAATATTTGTAAAATCACATATTAAATGTGCTGCCAAAAGGGTGGATTGACTAAGGAAAGTTTTTTATGCATTATTTATCTGCTCTTTCATTCACAACAGGTTTAATTTTAAAACTGCAGTTTTTTCTAAATATTTATTCAGGATGCTGTTATTAAATGTAAATGTGGCATTTTGCATAACATCAGTGTTAACTTTTTGGATTAGAATTTTAAAGAGGTAAACAAATAATGAGTATTTCTTAGTAAGCATTTATGTGCTTTTCGCTTCAATAACACCAAGTCAGCTGGCAAAATTGTGTAGAAAAGAGGTATCTGTGAGAAGTAAGAAATGGCTCTGGAGCATATTCAGAATCTCTTTGGCATGCTTAACGTTGTGAGATGCAGAAAACCCCTCATATAAAAACAGCCTGAACACAACAGACTACAACCAAACTAATCCTCAGCTGATGAAGTAAATCTGTATACTTACCTAGTTTACCTATTCCCCAAATAGTGACTTATGCCAGTGTTAGTGCTGAAATGCCTCACAGAGCAGAGCCCAGCACCTGGAGCAGAGTTGCCAGCCTTGGGGAGAATGAATGAGCCTGAGCGAGGTATTCCCACACCAGGAATGACAGACTCATTCATTCTGGGTAGCTCTCATGCAAGTAGAGGTACTTTAGGTGGTGGCTATACTGAGGATACAGGCCCAGACAGGGTTCCTTTGCATAGATTTGTGTTCATGGAGTAGTGTTAGGCAAGAAGAAGATGCCTTGAAAGAATCAAAGTGAGTCAGTGCTACAGGAATACTGCAGCCCAGTTCAAGCCCACATCAGTTTGGCTGGATGTTCCCACCAATTCAGTAATAGAGGTCTCAACATCTAGTTTTGCCCCTGAAGTTCCCCAGGTGCTAGCACTGGCATTTCTAAAGCCTGACCTTGTGTGAGTCTCAAGGACGGAATACTCACAGCATGCAGGACTGTAAAAGGCACATGTCCTAGAGAAGATATGCATCCCTGTGCATCACTGGGTAAACTGTTTGGAGTACTGTGACCGAAAGAGGACAGTTCTGAAAATGGGATTTACACAACCCAAACTGCAAGTGATATTTTTTCTAACCTTGAACAAGAACCACCCACAATTGATTTAATGCTGGATGCAGCTGGAGACATGTAAAAGACATTTTGCTTATCTGTATTTCTAACTTCTTTGCATCAGCCCAGCAGTCTTTTACTGAAAGGTGATTTCCCTGTTGAATGACAATCAGGCTATATTGCTATTAATAGAATTGAAGAAGTACACATCTGCTCTACCCTTCCCTCTTGCTGTCAAAGCTAAGCACCTAGGAGACAGCAAATGTTTCTGTTTACTAATGGAAAAGTACCTGGACAGACCTCACTTGCCCTGGGAAGGCTAAAAAGTGGGGCACAGGTACTTTCAAGATAAAAAAAGCCTGGATAGGAGGCAGGCAAAAACCAGCTATGAACAAATACAGAGAAATTACAGGAAAACCTTTCACTATCTCTCCTCATCCTTTGAATTCCAGCCCAGAAGAACTTTCAAGACAGTTTTATTCTGTCCATCAGAAGGCCTGTGATAGAGGAAATTTGTGATTTTTCCAGTCTCCGACCTTCTAACAGGACAGGAGTTTCTCGGGTTGAGAAGCTCTCTTTCCTCTCCAGCCTGCCTCTCTCCAGATACCCTATGCATTGCACAACCCTCACGTATTGATAGGCACCTCATTTTGTGTATGCAAGGAGACAGAAGCCATGTGGAAAATTGTGGTTTGTTTTGTTATAACAATTTCATTTCATGATAAATGTCTAGCCCTTCAATAACTCTTTCCAGGAGCAGCCTGCAGAGCATGTAAGTGAGGTCAATATCACTTGGGGAAACTGAGGCAGCATTTTGCAGTGCTTTCATACAAAGTTGTAAGTAAAATCACAAAGGCATCATTAAAACTTACCAAGTATGATGATTACTGTTTATTCTTTGTACTGCCTGAGAGCTATAGTGACGAACAGAGCTCTGCCTGTGTCTGTGCAAACACTGGGTGAACTTACCTATGCGTTTTGAATGCATTGTGCACAATGATTTGGCTTAAGGGTGATTTGAAGCTTTTACCAGCTTCTTCAGCTGTCCTGACTAGAGGTTTCCTGACCTTCCTGGGATAAGTGGGACTGCAAATGCAGATGGAAGTTATAAGTAAAATGTCAGAAATTGTTTCATGTGCATGTTATCCAAAGGCTCCTGTATTATATCTCACTTGGTTATCTTAGAGTTTGCATTCAATGCACTGCCAGTCTTTGAGAGGGCTCAGATTAATGCCCAAAATGTCTCTTTTCATGAAAAGAGACCTTGTGTAAATAATAAAAAAGATTTACCTCATATAGCAATTGCTGGGCTCTAGTAAGTGAAAGAAAGTGTAAGACTCATTTTGTCAAAAATACCTCAAGAAATAGCATCTCGTATTTAATTGTCTTGCTAGTAGATTTTTTTATTAGTATATTGATAAGTTTTTCAAACCTCAGATCTCATCTTTTAAACCATGAATATACCTCTGGGCAGTTCTGTGCTGGAAAACTGCTCTAACTTTTAGGCAACATATAATCCAATGAGTTTTTGAGTACCTCTGTGGAACAGATCTGATACCACCTCACCTAGTGTTTGTGCTTGAGACACCTCGGTGCCATCATAACCCTGGCTTTTGTAATAACTCTGAGTAGCTGCAGTGAATATTACAGTAGCCAGAAAATTAAATGTGATGAAATGTGAATTTTCCCTTTGGTGCTATGCCCAAAGTAGTTTGCCCCCAGTCTTGTTGCAGCTGGCTTTGTGGAGCCCCAAAGGGTCCGGTGATGTCTCACTTGCCGAACAGCCTAGGAAACATGGCTTGATAAAGGCTATTTGGGACCATACCTTGGAATAATTAAATGCAGCTGAAACTGTGACTATGTGAGGCTGCTATTGCTCCTCGAGTTGAAGACTGTACCTTTTGATGGAGTGCAAGATATAAAGGTTATATTTCCTTGTCCGTTCCATGATTCGTGGTCCATCTTTTGGGCCAGGTGGTATCCATGTGGACTGTTTTTAACTGGATTTCTGACTATTGGATAAGAACCATTAGACAGACTTGCCAGAACCCAAGTGTTATCAAATGCTCAGAAAGATCTTAGGTTATGGGAATGACTCCAGTCCTTCTGTGAACACATGATTACACTTTTAACAGATGCCTCAGCATTTTCTGTGCATTGCTGAGGAACTTGAAATGGCTGGAATGGTGCCTGTAAGTTCAGTGAAGGTCTCCCTCTCTAAATGATGTATTTTATATTCTGGAAACACTTAGTACTCAGCAGTGTTGTAGTAAGCCTAGCACATCTCAAAACAAGTGTCAAGTCCCTGTAAATTACAGAGTATAAAAGCTGTAATTTCCCCTATTCCCCTTGGGCAAAGAGTAATTCATACATAACATTATTTTAATGGAAATCTCTTATTCTATTCCTTGGTGAGGAAGGAAAAGGTAGAAACTATCACAGTGGCTAAATATTTCTCCTTGGGCATTCATAAGAATGTTTAAGTTGATTTTTCATTTCATTTAACACAAATACTTTACATTCCCAGGGGAAATTATTTTACATCATATTTTCAGTGTTACTGTCTTTCAAGGACTAATTTGTTACATCCAGCTGTTCCAAGGTGGAGGTGAAAGAGAAATGAAAGAACAACAAACTGAACTTCAGTAACAGCTTTGGCAAAACCAAAAACTTGTGGAGTATCATAGGAATTGGCCAAGTCTTCTCCACTGCCCACTAGGCTAAGTGGCAGCTGTTCCACTTGCTTGAGTCATCTAGGAAACATTTGTATCTGAATCATTTTCACAGGATTTATAAACCTTACTGAGAAAAAACATTTAGTGGCCTGTGTCACAATACCATTCCATTGTAGTTTCCACTGCTTTGTACCATTTTAAGTGAGAGCAGAATCGAGCTTAGTGATAATATTACAGCGATCTATATCAGACTGTTTGGGATGAGAGTTGTTGCCATCAGGAATTCCATCACTGTTTTAGATGAATTCTTCCAGATGTTCTGCTCATTAAGAATATGAATTTTTTTAGAAGACTTTTTAGAAAGTAATTCTTTAAAAATCATAGTGGGCTGAGAGACAATTACTTTATTTCTAAATGTAGGTTTCATGGAACTTGCAGTTCCTGGAATGGACTAAAAAGGGGAAATTAAAGGAAAAAGTTCAATTTTAATAGGCATCTATCCGGAGAGAATTTGAACAATAAATCTCTCATTGTTCTCACTGGAACAATGAGACTGAAGATCTAGTCTTTTCTTAATGGAGGGGAAAAAAAGTCTTCGAAAAAGGGTTTACCTGTCCTTTTTTATTGCTAATTGGAATTTATACGATATATACACCAAATCAAGCTTTGTAAGGATGAAGCTGAACAGATGTTTCAGAAATTGGAATTTTCTGTGCATCACAGAGGAAGACAATCCTTAAAATCACTGGAATGTATGAATGGTCTCATTAAAGTTAAAATGTTGTGTCAGGGTATTGAAATTCAGCCCAGAGGACTGTACACATGAGAACTCATTCAAGTCCTGCTATGCCTTGCAGTATTGTTTCTCAGTATACTTACAAGCACATTTTCCTTTCTAAACATTTATTGTCTGTTAGAAATGATCTAAGAAACTGGAGTTTGATGTATGCAATTTCTTAAATAAAACACAGGATTCCCCCATATAAACATCAATATTCTCCTCAATTATGCACCAGGAAGATCTGTTCTTCAAGGAGATCCTTTAGTGACTATGATTCTGTCCAGACAGACCCTTGTTTATATCTAAGCTATAGTGAACACTGACAACTTCTAATTCACCAAAACTACTCATTTTTCATATAATTATCTTACTCTGGTTACAGGTCTTATGGCAGTAGCAGGTTTCATGGACTGTGAGCACAACTAGTCTGTTTTAGAGAATACAAGACTCTGTCTGATAGAAGAAGTATTAAATACTATGTTTTGTGTTAGGAAGAAAAGCTGTACAGAGGTCTTTTGTTGATGCTGAAAATGTTTCAGTTGCTATGTTTTTACATTCTCACAGTCAGCTATATTCCTAGAAAACATTTGTGATTCCAAGTATTTCAAAGACAGCTGTGTGATAGTTCAGATAATGTTTCATGGGATGTATTTTAGCTGCTTGTTTACAGGCACACACATGCAATAGGTTTGGATGATTTTTTTTAAACACAGATAGTTTTTAATTATTTTTTTCCCCATTGTTTTTTGACCAGCTTGAGATACTAGTTAAGATTTTGTGGATTGGAATAAACAATAGGTAATTAAGAAATATGTATGATAGACATGTAGGAGAGCAGACAAAAATGTTTAAGATAACAATCATGATTTGTGAGAGGAAAGGGAGAGTGGGAGGAAAAGGAAGGAAAAAACAAAGAGAGATTTATCATGTGATAATGATATAATCTGTCTGCACAAGGAAATTTTTTTCTGTGTAATTTGCAGTGATTTTTTTTTTTGCAATATATGATAAAACTTCACTAATCTTTTCAAGTATATACAAATATACATAAATGCTGGTTCTAATTTTGACATGGCTTTAATAAAAACCAAAATGAAATCCAGCCTTAGTAACAACATTTGGCTCTGACATCCTGGAGAGGTGGATTCCATGGGCTAAAACCAGATTTTGAGAAGCATTATGAATAAAGTGAGTGAGGTGCCTTAGTACCATTCAATGTTTGTAACCTTCAGTACTGAGACATCTGGCCTTCATTGCGAACATGGCAATTAACATAACTTGTTATTAGTGAAATCAGTGATGCCTGTGAGAGTTACAGGGATGTTTAACACATTTTAGAATCTGAGTGTTCAATGTCATTTATCCTTAAGGTGCTCAAAGAGTAATGAAGAAATTAGCACACTGTGTGGAGCTACACTTCTTTTATGCATTCTACATTTACAGCTATTAATTCCAGCTGAATTCCTGTCAGCAGATATAAAAGCAGATATATCAGATAGCAAAAGAAATACCTCTGCAGCTATTTCAATTATGATGTAGAACTCAGAGGATAATAGCCTTGATGTATTTCCTGCTTAATGAAGTAACATTCCTGTCAGATGGGTAATTGCTGCAGCAGGGCTCTGTTCAAAGAGATTTCTTCTCTCTGCTCTTATTCTGCACTCACCACTGTGATACCTCAGCTTCTTGAAGTTTAGGATGTTACTTTCCTTTTGTGAGCTGCAGTCTTAATGAGGGCAATTGCTCCATGTTGGCCAGCGCTGATTATTGGTAACAGGCCCTGTATGGCAAGTATTCTTTGTGTGATCTGGGCTGAAGTTAATGGGGCTGTTAAGTAGAGAGTTTGTTAACAGTCATGGTTAAATGGAGAGACTGATCTTGTGTATAGTGAGATTAAAGGCTGAATTTCCATTTTATTTGGTAGGAGCAGGGCAAGGAAGAGGTAGTGGCATAAAGTACTGCTTAAACCTGGAACCTGAGGTGCTAAGAGCACCAGTCCAGCAGCATTTCTCTTTATCTGTACCAAATAAGTATCTATGATTACTGCTGAGTGTGTACTAGAAGCACTCAAGGGTCTTGACCATACAGGGCACTGGCCCACTGACAGTGATCCCTCCACTGGGGAAGTGATATGATTCCTTATTAGTGAAAGCTGAAGCAAGAAGCAGCCAAAAGAAAGGGAATAGATTTCGAAAAAAATAACCCTATGACAATATTTCAACATATCTTACTCTCTTCTGCTATCTGCCTCCAAGCTGTGGCAGACCATTAGTCTCAACTGAGTCCCAGCGCTGCTGATCATGGGAATTATGTAGACAAACAGTGGTCAAGATGAGACATGGGTCTACACGGAGGAACTGGGAAGCAGGGAAACATGAGTTTGTCTCTCTGTTATTCCTGGTTGCCGCTATCAACCTGTTATTGCTGCTGCTGAATTACAGAACTGCTGCTGGACTATATTGCTGCTATTGTGATGAAAGCAAGGGCTGTGCAATGCTTAGTCTATGCAGTACATTGTAGCTCTGTATGCAGACTAATATTAGGTAATTTAAGTGGTTTCCTATCAGCATTCTGGCTTACACAGTGAAGAAAAGGTGGGTGCCAGAGACTTGTAAAGACCTGTGGGTTATAGTCTGCACGCATGTTAAAATATCATGATCAAAAGAGCTGAACAGAGAATATATATATTCTTTGTGCACCTACACACACACATAGACTAGATATCCTGTTTCAAACACTCCACAGTGCTGTTGAGCTTTGAAGTCACACCAAGCTTTGGATGAAATGGCATGCTCACTTCCCTCTTATGCTGTTCTCCAGTACTTTGAAGGCAGCCACAACTGAACACTTGATGCAAACACAGGCAGAATTTATTGAGCTGAATCAGGACCATAATTAAGGTGTTTCTACAGAATATTTCTAGCTGAATGTTAGAAAACTAGAGGTCATGGACATTTACATAAGCAAATCACATTATTTCAACAGGAAGTTGGGAGTCAACCCTCTTTATGGGGTTTAGATTGAATCCAGTTGAGGTTTCACTCAGAAGGGAGAAGAAAAGGAGAAGTTTGAAGTTTGTTCCAAGAAAATGAACTCCCTTCTTTTTGCTTTTTTTTTTTTTAAATTCAAATTGGTGCATATTTGGAGAATTTTGCTGATGTCATAGCCAACTCCAATGATCAAACAAAACTTGTTTGATTACACAGCTAAAGAGACAATGTTACTTTCCCTTTGATTCAATTGCTGGCTGAAGTAACACGTGTTTGTGAATCACGAGCTAGATCTGTGCAATTTACCATGGTTTTGGTAATTTCACTGATGATTAAAACAATGTGTTCTCTTATTTAAAGAAAGAAACCACTGTGTGCTCCAATGCCATGTGCACTTTAGATGATGTAGACACCTGAACTCATTTTTTCCCCAGGATCATCTGCTATAATGCACACCTCCACAACAGCACTGGTTCTCTGGCATTGGGAGACTTGTCCTACTAGAGCCTTTGACTTCCACAGAAATGAGCACCATGGGAATGTTTAAGAGTGATTTCTTCTCCTCTTCTGGGCCTGTCTGTAGCAGCCCCACAAGCAAAACCAGAAAACTGGTCACTGGGGAGTATGAACAAAAGTAAAGAACCTGTGTTTAAATGATTATTAAAGAAACTATGGTGAGTAAACGTGTACTTTCAGGATCAAAGTACATACTATAGAATGTGTTTAAGAGAGACTGGATAACAAAAAAGCACCATAGAACCCCAACATACTCAGTTTTCTTTCCATCTGCCCCTTGTTTAATTTTGGCAGTCAATGCATGCTCTATATTTCCATTTCAATGCATTATTTAATGATAAAGGGAGTTTGGAGAAAGGAAGATAGTTTCACTTGGACAGCAATCAGAGAGAATTTCTGTAAACATCTGGTTCTGTTTAAGACAGTTTTTAAAGCATTTAATATAAAACGCTATTAGACGGTAGCAAGTGAATGCTGAGTGTTCTCACTGTGTAAGCAATGCGTTCTTCCCTCCTGGAAGTTTGTGTACAATGGAGCTTGAGTCAAGTTTGTAGATAGGTTTCACAAAGGTAACCTTACATTATCTAGTGTGAGTGAAAGAGACTTGCAAGAACAACAGTTAAAGTCATTAAAGACCTCTTTAAAGACAAGTTCAAAAGATGTTAAAGCCCAGCTGGACACATTTCAACCAGCTGGATTTCAGTAATTGAATGAGTATAGTTGAACAAGTAGTTAGAGATGAAAAGAGAGTAGTGAATAAAAAATGGAGACAATAGAAAATGCATGATACAATGGTCTAGTCTTTTTCTCATTTGGACAGGACTCAGTAGATAACTTGGAGGATTGCCTGTGTCTTTGATATTCTCATATTAAGTTATATACTCAAGTGATAACACTGAAGAGTATATTTTAGCACAATTCATTATAAATAGCACATTTTTATTGTCTCAAAACACTTCAGTCACAGTTTTGATTCACTAAATATAAATGCTTCAAAAGATATAAATGCATTAGTGTCACAGCTGCAAGTAAGTGTACTTGATTTAGAGATTATATTGAGTAATTGCAAACCTATAAATGTTCATTCATAGTGGAAATAACATGGGCCAAGAATGAAAACTGCACTTTTGGACCCTACTGTCAGGCCTTCTTATTTTGCAGGTCAGATGCTGTTGATGCTTGCTGAGCAGGCTGTAGTCAAGGCAGTCCTTTCTATATGGGTTATTCTTGGGTCAGGCTTTCATTTTAGAACAGAAACCAAATATATCAAAATAGACCAAAGGCAGTCAAATTCCTCTCATTTTCAAAGGAAGGACTTCAAAAAGGTACCTGAGGCCTGAATAAGCAAACACATTCTGAGACAGCTCTTAAGTACATTTTTCTTAAGTACTTTTTTCTTAAGAATCAGTCCTCACAGCTTGCTCTTCTGTGCTTCTGCCCCAGATTTCATGTTTCTGGTAAGAATTTGATCTATATCTAAGTATGGTGCTGCAAACAAGTTTTGTTTAATCTTTTTTTAAACAGGCACTGTAAATAAGATTTTTGTGAAAAGAATACTCGCCTTTTCAGGCTTAGATGAATCTCCACCCTTCCTCTAAATGGACTACCAGCCTTTTCTTTCCTCTTTCACACAGACTTTCTGACCTCAGTCAGCTTCTTTCATCAGTTCTCCCCCTCTTGAGGTGTTTTATTGAGAATTAATTATCGTCTGAAAGTGGCCTAAATGAAGGTCTAGCTTGTGGGTTTATTTGTGCTGTTGAAACTGCACTTCAGGAATAAACAGCTGCTTCCGACTTGGCAAGATGGAAGATGTGGGGCTGGGATTTTGCCATCAAAGTACAGTCTCAGCCACTGGCTATATTGACTTAGCACTTTCTCTTCTAATTTAATTCAGGTTTTCTTTCACGGTTACTCAGAGCCCAAAGTGCCAAATCACAACTTTGTCACAAAATCCAGCAATTTTACAAGAAAACAGCTGCAATATATGTTAGAATTCAGCTCAAAGAACAATGGTAAAAGACAAAAGAGGATTTGTATTCCAAGCCTGCAAATGTAGATGCATCACAACTCTCTTAACACAGACATCATGTGTTTTCAAGGTATTTACACAATAGAGTAACACCATCTTTATCTGTTTTATCACACTTGTGATGATGACACCGTGAACCCTGAGAGCAGTACAGCATCTATCTCAAAAATGCCACCCTTAGGCTTGAGTCAGCTTTGCCCAGGGCTGTATTTTGAGAACGAAGTTGGAGATAGGAACAGGCAGTGGTTCACTTATAGTATTGCCATAGACTTGTGAGCTGTCAGCAGCATTATGGCTGTTCAAAGGCAGAAGAGGAATTGTTATCTCTTTTACAAATGAGGAGTGAAAGCTCAGAGGTTGGATGATCTGGGGCATGCTGTATTGCTTTCTCCAAGGAAGCAAGCCTTGGCCCATGACCCAGTTCACACAGGTCAGCTCATGGTCACACTGCCTAGGTTCTGGAAAATGAACGTAGATGGCTAAGCTATACCACACTTGGCTGGGATCCTCACTGAGTCTGATGTGGCATTCATCTGGCCTTTTGCATTGTTGCTGTTTCTTGGTGTTCTTCTGTCAAGGGTTCAAATACTCAAAGGCTGTAGCAGGCTAGAATGCTTTTCATCACATGATAACATGGAGCTTAGGCTGCTTACACTTGGGTATGCGGAGGTAGCCCATAGAGTCCTTTACAGTAGCAGCACTGCCTGCTGCGTGCTCTTGGAGGATTGATGCTGGTGGAGGGGAGACAAATCAGATGCAGTCCATCCATGTCCTAGCTTCCTACTTCATATCTAGAGCTAACCCCACACTGAGCTATTCTGTGCTGTAGTTTCCTCTTGGGAGAAGCTCACCAGTTTGCTCTGGAGGGCAGCCCAGAAGCGAACAAGCAGATAGGCAGTGTGGATTGGCAGAGGGCCAGGCCCAGGTGTGAAAAAAGGACTGAGACCAATTGACAGGAGTCCTATCATGAAGCCAGGATATGCCCTGTGTTCCAGACAGTGCCAACCTTCCTTCCTACCTTTGTGACCAGGTAAGAGTTTCTGGCTCTCCTGAGTGTATTTTTGTATACTATTGCCTTAGTACGACTCTCTCAGTCTAGAAGGTAACATTGCAGCAGAAGAAGCCAGAAAATAGACATGCTTAAGTGCTACTTGCTGACATTTTAGAGGCATTTGTTGAAGGTGAAGGATGCGTGGCTATAGTGATATTTTAACTTTTACGGAGTTGTGCTCAGAGAAGTGATGTGACCCAAGCAACCTACTCCAAGACCTCTTATTGCACATTTCTGAGTGCTCATACTCACTTTTTTTTTTTTAAGGTAATAAACAGACAAGGTGTAGGCTGCATCAGGAGATGACTGTACTGAAAGGTGTTTGAAGCATAAAGTGGCACCCTGGACAGACCACATTTTTGTTCAGTTTTAGTGCTAACCATGTGAGAAGCCTGGCAATTTAAAAAGTGACAATTTACTTACATTACATTAAGGGAATACATGGAAGGTAAACTATGATAGTTTGAAACTGCAATGCATTTTGTTGCCCAGCATCTACTGTACTGCTGTAGTAAGATAGCAAGCTTTTCAGAAAAGACAGAAAGGATTTGCAAACGTACTGCTACATTTCAATTACTTAACTAAAATTATTTTAAGGCAATATGAAAATAATATTGCTATTTAAAGGCACTCTGAATTTTTCTATTAAAAATTGGACTGCTTTTATGACATCCTGGAGAGAACATGTGATCTGATGTTGGTAATAAGGGAATAATAGTGAGATTTGACTTGAATTTAGGATTGTCTTTCTTTTTTAGTAAGCCTACCCCTTAAAACATGCTGGAGCAATTCAGCAGCATTGAAGTACCTTGTGAATGCCTTCTCTTAGATGCTTTCTTAGGAGCACATTGTCTAGATCAGTATATTCATATGCTCTGCTGTTCTGAAAAATTCTTATATATAAGCATAATTTGTACTGACCAAACTTACTGCACACACACTTGTGCACCCCTGTGTGCACGGGGGCATGCATACATGCACATGTTGAACCAGCCAGCCCTGTCAAAAATACACACACATCAGTTTTTCTATTTAAGTGTCTTCTACTGGCACATTGTATCAGAAAGGGATCACATCTCTGTGGACTCACAACTAGTAGACCCATGCCAACAAAAACATCTAATGAAGATGTAATTGTATTTAGAAATCATGTACTGCACTTCCATGCAGACAATACATAAGTCTTGTACAGAAACAAAACCCACTTGCAATTTAGCAGATGTGCAAATATGCATTTAGCTGGTGTTTTTTTTTAAAGTGGAAAGAAGAGGAACCTTAGAAGTCTGAGATAAAATCATCCTTAAATGAAGCCATTGCTTTTAGGCTGGTTTTGCTCTCCCTGCTTGTCTCACTGATTATATTAAAATCAATATTGCTAAACATTTGATTTCATGTAATGCAGGCAAAAGTTTTCATCTATTTAAAGTCTATGTTAATGGAGAATTTAGAATATTATTAATTGAAGTGTAAAGACATTGAAATTATTTTTATTACAAGTGACCTTTACACAAATTACTAATGAGAGTAGTGATTCTTGACATATTGCTTGGTCTTCAGGCCACTTTCAGGAAGGGAGAAAGGAACTCACATTAATTTGCTTAGTGGTGGGTATCCAGTGTCCCACAATAAAAGCAGCAACTTGCTACTGGCTTGATGAATCAAGCTGGTGTCATTAAACTTCTCATGGAGCTTTACTCAGAGAAACACCTCAGTTGTCAGGAAATTGCACCTAGTTTGTCACTAGGAAAAAATTTCTTTTTGGTTTTAAGAAATCATGAGGCCTCGGGGAACTGTTCTGTTAGCTCAGTTGTGCAGGTGAAGGTAAATTCTGATAAACTCTGCTCCGTTGTCAACTGATTTTAACTCCTTTGATTTCAGTTGCATCACATCCATTTTATACTAATGCAAACAAGTCCAGAATTAGGATCTCTTGGTATTGCACCCAGTATTCTGTTTTGTACAAGATCATCATGCAACATGAATTGTGGAGTTACACTGATACAGGGGATGGCATAGGCAGGCTTATCACCCACATATTATAGTGTTTTCTAGCACTTCAGTGGGGGCTGGTCTTGAATTTAATGCCAGGAGAACTATTTGAATCAACTGCACTTCATGGCCATGGCTGTCAGTTGTTGTAATACGTCCAGCCAAAGAACAGTTGTGCATCTGAACACCCACTATCAAGGGGTACCCAGGAGGAAGATGAAGGGAATGCAATCTATGTGAAGATTTCCATCAACAGCAAGGTACCCCATTATTTTTTTGAAAAGAACACTTAGGAGGTAGGCAAGGGGGACTGCACAGTAGGTTATGTGTGAGAAACTTAATATTTTCCTTAAAATTATATTCTCCTTTGCCTACTGCTGTTGGCCCTGCCACAGTATATCATTCCTAATAAAGAAATGCAGAACTGATATAGTTAGAAACTGTTTTCTATTTCTGGTTGTCTGGATTCATAGTGACAGCAGTGTTATCCCTGCAGGAAAATATAGAAAAAACAATGATGTCACTCATATTCACAACTCTGTTCTGGTAAAAATAACGGCTTAACCTGTAAGAACACAGAGACCCTTCAACTGAACCGCAATGGCAGCCCTATCACAGTTACAGCTTCATCATCTGTGCCTGGCTCTAGTAAAGGAAAAGACCTTCTGGATGCATTGCATCACACATGCTCTTATATTGCATGCACTCTGGACTTTATTAATCATAAGAAAAATTAAGAAGCTAATTAACACTTTCAAGCAGTCATTAATGTGTTACATGGACATATAATCTGCTTGCTGTATACTTACAAGTGTAAACATATAATTTTTAAAACATCTTAGAAGCATAAAGAATATACCAATGGCAGGAGTTACAAGAGCAGGAACAAGTTTCTTTTTTCTGTAGAAGACTTTCTTTTCACATTTTAAAATAAATAGTTCTATTTACTATCTTAAACAGAATAAACCTGGGTATCATGCATGGCTGGGATTGAGTAGGGAAAAAGGCTCTGACTTTTTGAGCATTCACTGCTGCTGGATGAGTATGTGTACGGGTAAAAAAAATGGAAAAATATTTCTCTTCTGTCTAAGCCTGATCCCTTAAGATTCTGGTTGGTTCTTTCCACTTTTTCCCTGTAGATCATATTTACCTCAATGTTTGACTGGTCAAAGCACAATATCTTGGAAATAAAGTACACAGGAAACATGTATATTGAAAGATGCCATGGGTATGATTAGTTGGCAGCCGATTATTGTGCTCAGTATTCTGTGGCTGAGAGACAGAACTGTCCTGGAAACTTTTGGAAACTAGGACCGCTCCAATTCTGGGTAGTGTGCTTAAAGGGTGTTAAGACTCTGGGCTGCTTACTTCAAGGCTGTACTGAGGAGCAAGGAATGTGAAATTGCTTAGGCTCCTCATGATGTTCAGCCCACACAACTGCCAGCTTTGAGACAGTGAACCTGAAAGCCTGACCTCTGTGACTGTCCTGGAGCACACACCAGAAAGCTTTAGTGTCCCCAGCAGACTGTTGTGGTCCTAGGTGCGATTTGGAGGAACTCTGAATTTGATTTATTGGGAATTTGCAAATCACAGATGTTTAGAGACAAATACTATACTTGCCCTGTTGATACCAGCACCTCTCCTTTCCTGTTTCCACCCACAGCTGCCCCATGCTATGCCAGCTGTGTGTAGATTGCTTTCTGCCATGATTGAGTTGTGATTGCACAGCATTTGCATTTACACTAGTTCTGCACCTCCTCATGGTTTAACTCCTAACATTAATTCCCTAAATAATTAATGGGATATTTTCAGGGATATTTTCCAGTTGTCTTATGTTCCCAGAGGGTTCCCTTATTTCAAGGTGGCTGGAATAAGTATTTGTTTTTTGTAGCACAAACTGAGGATACGTTTCACAGCACTGTTTAGATGTGAATCAGAGACAGAGAGTTCTGACAAGCTAAATCATTTTCTGAGTAACTTGAACTCATCTCCTTTTATAGTCCAACTGCCAGAGATAGAGATTTGGGCCTTTAAAAACTTCATGTACCCCTTCAGCCATGAAGCATTTGCAGTCAGGCTGTCATGGCAGAGAAAGAAAGTAGCATTGCTTATTTTCAATTCAACATCAGCAAGTTTCTGTAGGAGTCACAAGAGGAGCTTTGATTTTTTAAATTATTATTATAATTCTACTTTTCAGCTTAAAACTGCTTGAACTTTATTATAGTGCTTGGTTATTTTGAAACAATAGCTAATCATTCATCAGAATTCCTTGCAGCAACCAGTTTTGTATAGCTTCTAAATTTTTTTTTACATTTTAGTGTTTCTAATCTAATTTCCACATCCTGTTTTCCTGCAGCACTTATCTGCTCCAGTGAAATTGTTCAAGGGAATTCCATAATCATTAACTCTCTGCATTTCCATGATGACTCTTCTTTTCTAGAAATGGTTTAATGGTGAGGATTCTCATTTTTCTGACTAAAAAATTTGTGCAGAAACATAACCCTAGTGCTGGTGTGTACCGCCAAGCAACAATGTTAGCACGTCCCCATCTTATCCCTGCCTTCATTGTTACCTGCTTTTGTATCTGCTACCAAAATGGAGTGGGACAGATTTTAAAATTGCATCGGACTTATGTGACATGCCATTTGTATCACATTGTCATGTTAGGGATGACATCTTACAATGATAACAGCAATTAAAATACCAGATAGTGTTGTTTGGCAACTGTAACACTTACTGCATTTAAGAACTAGCCTCCAAGCCTCTTTCACAAAAGGCAAAGTATTACCTTTTAAGTGCACTGAAGTGCTATTCATAAGGACCAGCAAAGCCATGGAAAATTTAGTCCTCTTTAGTCCTTTTCATTTCTAACACATGCTTTTGTTTCTGGTTCAGACATGTTGGAACTTCCCTGCATGAAAAGGTTACACTGCTAAACTCACAGGGAATTCCTCTATCCATTATCTTTTCATAAAAGTGATGCAGATCAAGGGTTGAGAAATTTTGCTTCTAATCCCAGAAGTAAATCATTTCCCCCTTTAAACACACGTACCATGAAGAAGACCATGTCTGTTTATTATGATGCTTATGTTAAGATATTTTCTGTTTATGCTAAGGCTTTTCGTAAAGCTGAGTATAAACATGTATGCCATTTATGCTTTAGAGAGGCAGAAGGTTCTGTAGTTCTTAAAACTGACATGGGAGTATTAGACCTTGAACAGAAACTGAAATAAATATATGAATATTTAATTAATATGTGAAAGAGCACCTGGTTCTTGTTCATGGAGTAATAGGAGCAATTAACTTGAGTTGCTTTTAGGTTTTAGTTCAAAAGGTTTGTAAACTAATTAATGGAGATGTTTTAGGATTAACTATCCTTACATGACATTTATGAAGTCAGACTTGTTTTCCAAATGTTTTCAGTGTTAATCTTTAACAACTTTGTAACTCAGTTAATATACTAACATAAACATAATGCCAACCAATAGAATAAAAGCACTGAGCGCTAATGCTTATAAATGCATGTTAGGAATTCTCTAGTTTGAAATTATTTTTAGCTGAGATTTCTGTATCTCAACTCTATCTTGTATCCAGAGAGGCAGAGAAAAAAACTGTAAAGACAAGAGCAGTTAAGGGTTTGGTTTTGCTTGAAGGCCTATGAAATAAATGGACCTTAGGGCATTGAACAGGTATATCTCATTGATTACACGGTGCAAAAACCTGATATTTCCTATAATACTTGCCCTTTGACTTATTACAGGGATAGACAGATTTAAAAACAGGCATTTGACTGGACTCTTTATCCAAAAGTTTATAGGTGAAAGACAGCCTTTAAAAGCATGCATATCCTCCAATGAATACATTGGGAATTGTATGACATTTATAAATTAGAGTGAGCCTTATGGTTCGAGTTTCTGAAACTGTTCTCAATGTGTAGAAACACAGATTGTAAGCATAGCAAAAGTCAGTTCAGTCAATTTTAACAAATGAGGCCTGCAAACAGTCAAGCATTCACTTGGTTTTCCAGTTGACTAGTCTGTCCATTCAAGAGTAAACAGAAACAAAGGTGTTATTTAAAAGGGAGTAGTTTAGACAAAGAGCCAACAATGTTGAATGGATTTTTTTCACTTTATGAAGTCAAAGTTGGGCATATTTCTCTGTTGGGAGATTTCTCTGTTATGCTAGTTACAATGCGTTTAAAATTAATCTAACTAATAAAACAAACAGTCTCTCCTGTAAACATCATTGTGTTTGTTTCATGCTGATATAATAGCTGTTGCTCATATGACTAGTCTAAGCAGTGTCTAGCTGTTACCACATGGGCAGTACTTGCATGGAAATGGCTGCAGCGTGGGACTCATCTCAGGTCTCACAGACCATATTTTCTCCTAGGGATAAGTGAAGTGTTTTGTACGCTTCCTGAGAAACTGAGGTGAAAGCACAAGGCTGGATTTGCAATATTTTGTAGTGTCCAGAGCACTGTGTGCTGGTTGGAAGGACAGCACATCTTAAAAATACTAACTGTAGTTCTTAACTTTCCATCCACAGAGTATCCCCCTTATTTGATCTAGACAAAATGTTTGCTGCTTTTCCTGGGTGGACCTTGTATTCATCACTCTTTGTAGATATCTTAAAGAAACTTCCTTAATGGTAATGCAATAGGACTCATCAGACTAGAGGATTTTCCCAGGTTTGTTCTCTGGAGAAATATAGTCTCAGCTTCTATACAAAAACAGTGGCTGGTAGTAAAAGTGTGAGTCATTCCTGAGTTCCAAATATTGCTCTTTTCAGAGCTAGAAAAAGTTTATGTGTGCTGTTACAATTCAGGAATGGGCAGTTTATGTTGTTCATATCATCAGGGATTTTTAAAGTTGGGTTGGGTTTGTTTTTTTCTTTTCATCCAGAGTTGCAGTAATTGAAACATCATTTGTGGTCAGGGATTCTTAGGAATATCACCAAAGAATTCATGTCACCATACTGTGTATGGACTTTTCACAGGTGAAAACAAGCTAGAGTAGTCCCTGTGGCCAAGACATTGCACCAATCTATTTGTTTCAAAGAACATAAGTTTGTTCTTTCTACAACTTTTGATACAGGTCAGTGATTCCATTAATGTCACCTGATAAGCAAGCCATGGTCTTTATAAATTAATGATCACATGTCCTTGGAAACCTACTCCTTGTTTTAATTTAAAACAGAAGTTCTTTCATTCTGGGAGGATTTTCCCCCCGTCCCAGTTTGGAAGCAGTCAACTATGTATTATCTTTCTGCCATGGCAGTTCCTGAGTACGTCCTGGAAAAGATCAAAGTCCTGTGTTAATTGCTAGGTATGATATAATTAATCACTTTATTGTGATTTGTTGGATGGAAATATATGATACATTCTTCCAAAACTATATAAAAGCCAACAAACACATAAGGAACCAGAGCATTAGAATCTCTAACTTTCAGAACAGCACTGCTAGTATTGAACAGTGGAACTGCCCCTTCTTCCCTGTTGTTCTCTATGTTTCAGCCTGGGTGCTGATAGGATTGAAAAGACACTGCTACCTAAGGAAATGTAAATATGGAGGGTTTATTATTTCTGCATTATAAAAAAATTACTTTTGTATCGATAATAATAATTAAAGGAAAGATGGCTTGATCCTTTCAGGAGAATTAGTAGCTTTCCTAACATGTATCAAAGAATCAGTCTATCCGTGTGCTTGAGGCACACATAGAGGCATATATAAGTGTGATTTTCCTTGTACTTAAAAATATATTTCAGCCTTACTAGGCTTATCTGTTCTTAAGGAAGGAACACTATAAAGCTGCTTTAAAGGAAAAACATCAGTAATAATGTATGATTTCATTTTGCAAATCTGCAACCTCAAATCTTTAGTGATTAGGAGGAATTAATTTTCATTAGACCTATCTTCTGTATAAAAAGACAGCTAAGCCATCTAACAGGCTGGGGTGGGAAACTGGAGTTAATGTTTTTGACAAAAAAACTTTGAGCACAGAGATTGTTGCATTCATGTGATGTAGAAATTTAGTCAGATTCTGAAGTCTGTTTCACGCATGCAGTGTACAAAGCACTATCTAAACCTGAAATTCTGACTGATTTGGATAGAAATTATGAAAGGAGGGGTCAAATTCAGCTTTTTGATACAAACCATAAGACTGTTGAACTCAATAGGAGTCTTGTGTGTGTAATGGATGAGTGCAGCACAACACTGAGGGATACTGAGTGCCCTGAGCTTACTCTGAAGTGAACTTACCCTGGGAAGCTCACCATCTCCCTGTTGGATTCCTAGTCCATGTTATACATCGGCAGAAGGAATTGTGATGACAGAACCAACACTTTATCTTACCAGTTGCCAGGGATGCTAAAACTCAGTACATTCAGATGAATCCCAACCTGACCTCTGCAGGAGGTGGAGTTGCTATTTTAAATCTTTCCTAAAATGGAAGCTTTTGAGTTTGAAACTCATTTTTCTTTCATTTAGTGAGGGGACTAGGAGCATTTATCTTGATTCTGATTTGCTACAAAGTTTTGAGGAAATTGTAAAGCCTCTGTAGAACTCCCCTTTTAATTTTCTTTATTATTATTGTTTTAGGGGCTGTGGCTACTCTTTGGTATTCCTCACCTAGACCTTATGGCTGGTAAGAGATGGAGTAGTGTGACTTCTTATTGTCTGTGTGCTCTTATGCTCAGTGTGATTTGTCTGAGAAGAAAAAGCATTGTGCAGCTAGCATGAATCTAGTAGCTTTTTCTGTCTGCAGTGTTAAATATCCTGAACAATTCTAAATGTGTTTTGAATCTCATTCATTTTGCTGATTGCTTGTGAAAAATGAGCATCACAGGAGCTGAAGCTCCCAGCTTGAAGTTATAAGTAATGTTCTGTTATATGTTTACAAGCTCATAAAAAAATAATAAAACCCCAGACTGCTCTGAGGATGGAACAAAACTGAGAATGAAATTATGGAACTGAGCCTCATGCTTTTCAGAGTAGCACACTGTTTACTGAATGGACTTTCCAATTTTTGATCATATCCATACTTATTTATGCTTGACAATGTTTTATTAAAAACTTGAAGGGTAGGGAAGTTAGTCTTCTAACATATTTCTGCAGGCAAGGAAAATAGGTGTACTTTGGAAAGCCAGCCCTGAAGCCTAGGTTAATCCTGAAGCAGGGTAAAAAGGCATGCACAACCAAGTGTGTGCAAGTGCTGAACCTGACTGCAGATTAGAGAATCGTCAAGTCTCATATCAAAGTACTTAAATGCAAAATATTTCTTCTTACTGAGTAGCTGAGTACTTATTACAGCCATGCTGCTCATCACACCTAATCCTGTGAGTTGCACAGTCTTCCCAGATCTCGCTGAAACTGAGCTCTGAATACTGTATGCAGCAGGGTCTCTACAAAGATGCTTTCAGAGTGCACAGGCGGGTTCAAAATGCAGTTTTTACAGCAATTTCCTTTGTAAGGCATTGATGGACAATGGATCCCTTTATGAGGCTCTGTTTGACTACAGAAATGAGCAATTGTTCACATTATATTTAATAAATCCCTTGACGCCCCGTTAAAAGGACCTATGTTTAGCTGAAGTCTTGGCATGAATGTGCTTCCAGAGGTTTAATGACCTTTCACTTTCTGAGGTGTTCTTTATTTAAACTAATGAAAATGAGCTCCACTTAAAAGGCTTTTAAATGCTGATTAAAAATTAAATCAGCTGTTCATTATCCCCAGGTGGCCTTGTTCTAAGAGCAGTAATTCAGAGAGAGTCAAACAAGTACTCCTTTTTAATGTAGCTAGATTTTGAGTTGGGAGGACATTATTAGAACTGTTTGTTAATCACCAAACTTTCAACTTCTAACACAAATGGGTCTGTAAACACAGGACTTCTGCCCTCCATTTCTGTGCCCTGCTTGTTAGAAATACAGAAAAAAATTAGGCACATTTCTGAAGATTCCCTGTGGCATGTACAGCAGAAATGTAAACAGCTGTGGTATTTTGCAAACAAGCAAAATATTGACCTCGTGGGTGCCATCACATTAATAATGATACACTGAGAAACTAGCTATAGAAAGTCTCACTTTACATATTTGATTATTTTGCTCTAGGGTTGGAAAAGTTTCAGAAGCATTTACAGTACAAATCACAATGAACAACGACAAAACCTCAATGGATTAGCTTTTTTTGGTTTGTGGGTCTTTTTTTTTTTCATTGTGGCTGTTGAGAGCACTAGCCTGGGATTTAAGTAGTTAAACATGATGTAAAATGCTAAGAGAACAAAATCTTCGCACTTATAAAGTATAATTTATCTATCTGAAAAGCAGGAACACTCACTGCTTGAACACCAAGATTGTTTTACAGAATTCATGTACTTCTTAGTTACAAAACTTCACCTGGGAAAAAACTTCCTGATCATGAAATACCAGCTTAACTAGTAAGAGATATAATTGAACAGAGCAAAATATTCATGATCACTCTGAGAAAAGATAAGGCAGTGCATTTTTGAGAACATCTAGATATAAGAAGAAAGGAAACATTGTTATACCATGCAAGCCTCCGAGTTTCACTGTAAATAACACTTTCCTTCTTGTTTTTCATATGACTTTCTGTTACTTGTAGCAAAATGAGTGCCAAAAGGTTGACAGGTGACATATGCTGCAGGATATGAGGGGAGCTATGCAGCCCCATTACCTTGTTTCTGCTGCGGCAGAAAAGGTGGAAAACTCAAGCATTTTTTAGCCAAACTGTTTGAAATTGCCTGTCTTGAACAAAGGCTGGGGCTTTGACTCCTATTCCTGTCCAGCAGAGTTAATTTGCCTGTTACAGTGGCTGTTTTAGGGATGCACTAAAAGTGCATCTTTGTACTTGCCCATTGTTTGAAAAGTCTGGCAGAGCTGAACAAAGTTTTGTAACCCAAATGGCTGCAAGGAAAACTGGCTCAGTGCTAGTATATAGCTTTTACTGCTGTGCCCCTTGGCTCCTGAATGCTTTGTCCAGTAGAACTTGTGGGTGGCTGAGACACTCTTATTGTTGGGTCTATGAACAGGAGCAGAAGAGACTGCACTGATGATGTTATGAAGACAGGGTAGCAGAGACATGAACGTGTCCTACTAGCTTATGTGGGGTATATGCAGTCACATTCATGCGCCTTTTACCTCGTGACTTTCTAATGGGTTTTGGAATTGGGCACATGACATCAGGGAATGTGGTTGTGTGTCTGAGGTAATGAGCAAACATCCCTAAATAGGATGCCTGGCTGGAGAAGTATTTAGACTTTGGTCAGTGAAACTTTAATCTCCCTCCTGCCCACCATGTTAAAAGAAGCTCTTTTTTTTTTTTTTTCCGTCCTTATTGGAGAAGGAATAATAATTTAATCGTAGTGTGCAATTCAGCTTTAAACATCAAATTGTAGGAATACTTTCTGCTCTAATATTAATGCAGAACAGATTCTTATACAGTGGTAACTGCATGTCTAAAATAATGAAAGCACTGATGTCTTGAAGAATGTCCTTGGCTGATTGCAGTATTTAATTATATAAAGTAATTGGAAGCAAGTTATTTTCCAAGGTAATGAGTATTCTTCCTAAAAACTCCTACTGTTCCTACTGGTAAAGAAGCTTCACTATTGTCTGTGGAAGAAATGTGTTTGTAGAAAGAACAGCGCTTTGAATCCAAAAAGCAAAATCCTTTAAATCTGGAAAAGCGTATTAAAAACTACATGGATGGGGTAACCCCAACTGTCTGCATGCATTAGTACTGCATGCAGTGTGGAAGATGCAGCAGAGCTAGGATTCCATTCTTCTACCTGTCATGTAATGTTATTATTTTTTAGCACATGTGTAGGAGCCTATATGAAGAGCTTTGCCTTTTGGGGACAAATATAGAGAAATGGCAGACATGCACACAGTAATGAATAAAGAGCATAGCATGAAAGTTTCACCTTGAAATCTACCCCCTCCTACCTGACTGTTTCTGATTTTAGAAAAATCCTGTAGATTTGTAGCCTTTTTATCTTTTTTTTTTTCATCCCACCCCCCCAAATATTTTTTCTGAATGACTGTAAGAAATTGCCACTTCCTGATAAAAAAAAAAAGCTTTATATTCCCTCTACCTACCCTGGAAACAAAATGATTATTTTCCAGGGTAAGGAGTATCTCTACAGAGAGGTCAGAACTGTTTTAGCAGGGGAAAGGGAGTTAACAGGCTCAAAAAGACTGAGAATGAGAAAATATTACTGCAAAGGCTTATGTTTTGCACAGCATGTCTCTAATCAGAAATCAAAGGTATGATGTTCTTCCCTTTCCTCAGCAGCTTTGGTGCTTTTTCACAATTGGAGGGTGCTGTTGTTCTCATTGTTAGCAGTATTTTAGAAAAACTCCAGTATGGATAGAGATACCCCTCCAAAAATGAATTTTTTTCCCCCATTAGGCAAGACTTTTGTAATTAGTTCCGGTGTGTATTTTTAACTTTCCTACATGAGAGCATTGCTAAATGAAAATGATTCCTAGCCCTTGGGCTAGATCCAAAGGTCTTGTGTTTTCAAGTGCTCGCTGTTACTGTGTCCTGCTCTGATGTGCCTTGTTTACTTACGGGAATAAATCACTGGCTCATGTGAAGTATGTCAGCTCTCTAGATGATCTATCAGGGCAGTTAGGAGCTGGTCATATTTCAGCTCACTGTACTGTCAACCTAAAAAGAGCATTCTCAGTCTCATTTAGATGTCAGAAACAATCTAGTAAAAATAGCACAAAACTCTGGTTAGATTTATTCATCCTTCTTCACAGAGTAAATGAGTCCAGTTGGAATATGGTGCTACCTTAAGGACAGTTTAAGCTGAGCCTGAGTTTAAGCAGAGTGTTTACCTGGACAATTGTTCCAGACTAGGATGTATCAGGCCAGTTACAGCAGCTCTGCTGACAAATGGCATCTTGTTTAGTGGCTGTGACTTTACCGCTTGCAGCTGAACATCCACTGCAGATTTAGCTCAAAATATGATGCCATATCCTTCATAAAGTTAAGATATTTTCTTGCTTCCTTCTATTCTTTTGAGGGTATTCAGTACTTATTTTGGAGTAGTTTTTACTTGGAAACAGTTTTGTTTAAAAGCACATTCTTGATTTACGGGTTATGTCTTCCTTCAAACAATGTCAACATTCCTCTGTGTGAAAAAATAATTACAGTTGAAAAGCTGATGTAATAATTAGAGCCTTAGAATAATTATTTAGTTCAGGCATCTAAAAAAAGACACAAGATCTAACCGTAGGCAAGCCTTATGGTTTTTACTGTTTATGGTGTTGAAGTAAACTCTACCGGACAAGAGGATTCTGAGATGTCCAAAGACATTTGCATTTCTGCTTTGAAATAAATGCAGTCATCATTCGAATACTCTTAAAGAATATTCATCTTCCAAGTTATTATTATTATTGTGCAGGGAATAGTGAATTGGGTGTTGTTAATGGTACTGGAAAAGTAATAAAGAATTATTGCCAGTGGTTTTATAATCAAATCTTGAGAAGAATTAATCACTTTGGGCAGACCTTAAGTTTAACTTTATTTAGCAGCAAGGAAAATGGGTATCAGGAAAGGACATTCCTATTTTATTTTTTAATTGATTTAAGAGTCAGAAATCTTTTGAGGAATGCCACAAACACAACGGATACTCTTAAGTGGTAGAATCTACATTTACAGCTCTGATTATGCTGAAAGGTGTGTGAAACCTTACGTATTTGAGTTCCTGTGTGCCTAACAGGATCCAGCATAAAAATTATTGTTTCCAAAGTCCATTTTGACTTAATCTCAGAAGATTTCCTATGGATCTATCTCTTTCAGAAGACAGAATAAGAATAGATTAACTTCACCAGAACAGCCTACTGTATCCCAAACCAGTGCTGTTTTGTTGGGTTTTGCCATTGCCAGCATAAAAGATAAAGGCCTTATTATGAAATCTGTTGTTGGCCTTTTAAAAAACAAATCCTGAGAGCACAGAGGGGATCTTGTGATGAAACTCCCCAGGTGAAGGTGTGAGCACTTGTGTCTGGAAGAACTGAAAAATGGTATTTGAAATAGGTCAGGCTGTTTATATAACTATAGGCAAACACACCCTCAAGTTTTCCTTTGGGAAACTCTACAGAAAACTGTATCTTGTTACCGTGGAATAATTTTAGTCTTATGAAGTAATTATGAAGTCAAACTTAGGACACTGAAAACAAAGAGGGTGTGGAAGGAAGCTACAAGCTTCATTCTGCAGAGAGGAAGCGGGGATAAGATAGTGGTGATGGGACTGCTAGCAGCCCTTAGGTCACAGAATCAGACTAGGACTTGTCCAAAATAACTTTGCCATAATACAAACTATGTGGTCAACAAGTCCTCAGCACTGTTTTGTTCTTGTCTTCAGTCCTGGCTTCAGATACTCTTGTCCGGATGGCAAAAAGGCAGGTGACTGGAAGAGGTGCTCTCCTTAGCTGAACATTTTAACACCAACCTGGAGTGCTCCTGCAAGCTTCAGTGAGTGACTTGCTGTCCCCCTTGGCTTCTCCTGTATATGTGTGATCAATCAGCACTGAAGAAAGACTTAGTAAATAATTCCCTCCATCTGACCTTGCTAATGCAGGAATGTTCCTCCAGTGCTTGGAAGGAAATGTCCAGCCTAGATCTTCCTGGAGCAGATTCTAGACATGTCAGGAAGAAGCTAATGGACAAGATGCAGTAAATAGCCAGCACATCAGCCAATCCACAACACGATTTCAGTTTATGCTACAAAACCTGTACTTGTTTCTTCAGGCTCATGGATTTAATTCATTCAGAGACTGGCTTTTTTG
The DNA here is from genome assembly GCA_013400335.1 of Eurystomus gularis. Classification (NCBI taxonomy): domain Eukaryota; kingdom Metazoa; phylum Chordata; class Aves; order Coraciiformes; family Coraciidae; genus Eurystomus; species Eurystomus gularis. The sequence goes on along the minus strand of VZZY01025334.1, from coordinate 201,371 downwards.
CTGTCTTTGTGTTGTTACTCACTGTTAATATAAATTTCTAATACTGCTGTGGAAGCATCTATAAACTATCCTGTAAATGCAGAAGAATGAATCACTAAATAATATTCTTTCATCCATCAATCCAGTGGCAGGTTCAGAAGATGTACTGCTGGTATCTTATGGATTGTCAAGATGTTATTTTCATGAGAAAATAATTCCTGTCACATATTGAATATAAGGATACAATATGTCTGCACAAATGCAATTGGGGCATTGTTACAAGGGAGTAACAAAAAAACCCCATATGTGCTTGAGTGATTAATCACTTGAAGACTAAAATTCATTTGTTGCTCATTCAAAACAAAGCAAGCAAAGATATGGAGAGTCATCCAGCCTTAAAGATTGTTCAGGGATCTCTTAAACCATGTAAAAGATGATTTAAAGTAACAAAGCATCTTTGAAATGTTGTTTTCCCTCCATCTTTATCAGCTTGGAGATGTGTTGGCAGCTGAGATATGATCAACAAGTCTTTTCACACTCCAGACTTTCTCCAGAACATTTCAAGCCGATGTCCCACTTCAGTTTTATGCTAAATAATTTGCCTTCATAAGTTAGGTGCATTATCTTTAGGATCAAACCCCTGAGCTCATCTCCTTTTTTGGAAGCACTGAGCAGCTGATACTCTTCTCTGTTTTAGTCAGCTTGCGCATAGAGGCCAAGAAAGCCAAAGGCACAAGAAAATGTGGGTGTTTACTTGCCTTACCTTGCAGTTATGTCTGGTAATCTACAATTCAAGGCTTGCAACTGAGGTTTCTGCAACAGCTCAGATACAGGCAGAATTGATTTCATGGCAGAAGAGAGATGTTAATTAATCTCACATTATTTTCTAATACTGTTTTCAACATTCACTGCTGAATGTTCAAACCTTCTTAAGAGTATTCTCTAGGCATGAAAATCCCACAATGTGGCTTTTTCATAGAAGAAAGAATTCTATGTTCCCAAAATCTTGTGGAAATATATGAGCCCTGCAAATGTGGAATTTAAAAGAGATTTTTAAGTAGTGCTGAACACACTTAAATGTTTCAGCTGAGATTTATTGCGCTAAATTTATGACTCTTAAACATGATGTAAGAGTCTAGGCCTGCATAATTAGAAAGGCAGAGTGCTAATGCTCACATATTAAAAACATCTGTACCTAAAGTATGGGAAAACAGTATTAGGGTAATATCTTGGCTTCAATATTTCAGGATGCTTAAAGTTCCCCGCACTCTCTCCCTACTAACAAAATCTAAACCTCCTTGTTCCATCAAAGGCTTGTCAAGATGAGGTTTCACAGTAGTTTCTAACCCATCACAGGAAGTTAATGCAGTTTTACTAAATCTCCACTGAAAGTTCTTCATGTAGTTACATTCTCTGATCCTTAGTTGCCTGGCCTTCTCTTAAGCCAGAGAATTTCTTGGGAATCTAGTTCATTCTTCCTGCCATTGGTGGCAGACCTTCTAGCCTCAAATAAATTTCCCCATCCCCCTTCCCCTGCTGCCTGTCTACAATGAATAGAAATAGACTGGGGACCCAACTGGAAAGGGGAGCAAAGAGCAAGCAGAGCTCATTCTTGACTATGGGGATGATTCTGGATCCAATAATGCTTCCCTATGGCTTCCATGAAATCGTGCTGATTCCTGCCATCTGCTCTACTCATTCAAGCAATTAACACATTAGATGTTTATCTTCTATTCTCTCAAATTAATTATTTAAGTTGCTGCTTGATGTGAAAGTTTAGACCATTAATGTATTGGTAGTGTTAATATTTAATGATCTAAGGCATAGGGAGGAAGAAGGAAATCAATATTTGTGCAGTGCTTTCCATCTCTTGAGAGCTACAAAATTTTTCTCCCTTCTATGTATCCATGGATGGTATTAATGTTAACTGAAGCAAGTGTATTGGCTGCATACTGAAATTAGGCTCTCAGTCTCATAGTTACTTCACTCTAACTGTTCTTACTGGTAGCAGGAAGCCAGAGGCTGCCCATTTCTGTAACATAAATATGTTAAAAATGTCAATAATCCTTCTCCTCTGAAAAGAAATAGTCTTTCTCTTATGAAATTTTCAGATATTGATAAACTCTCAAGTCTTTCAGGATTAAAAGTGAGGAATCTATTTCTAGCTTGCACATGTCTTCCAGGGAAATCAGTTTTTAAAGGTACAGAAGACAGAGTGTAGAAATCCATTAACATAGGAAAACCTTTGAGGCTGAAATCAGTTGTGTTTGTTTTCAGCAACTCAGGAATCATTGGTCTGTCTTGAGACCGGTCTGCATAGACAAGGTGTTCCTGTCTTCATACCCTCAGTCTTCCAATAATGTAGCAGGTGTGCAAGAATCCTCTCTTCCTGCTCATAAGAATTCATAGCGTGTAGCAAGCTGGATATGGATGGACTTTGTGTTTCCTTTAGTGCTGAAGAACTTCGGAGTTAAGCTGGAATGAAATTCTGTGAATGTACTGCATTTTAGTAAATGGGAACGGGGACAGATGCTACTATTTGACAAAGCAAAAAGGCAACAAACTCTTGCCTTTGCAGCACTGTTTTGAGTGTCTTTGGGCTAGGAACCCTCTCCAAAGATAAAAGAAATTTATTTTTCAGGTTGTCATAATCCTTGTAAATGATGAGCATAAATCTCAGAACAACTGAGAAAGCAATCATCTTATCTGCTATTCCTTGTGGATTAGCTGTCTGCATGAAAAAAAAAAAAAATTGGTGTGTACACCTTTCTACCATAATGCTACGAATATCCATGAGATTGCAGCTAATGACAAGACAGAGGAAATCTTACTTTTAAAAATGGATTTATATTAAAATATTCATAATCTGAAGGAACTGTCAATCAGACAGCAGGCTGAAGGGTTCCTAACTTATACAAGATCCTGCAAAGCCAAAACCATGAAGTCAGCCATTCTGTTAAGCTAGCTTGGATTTGTCTTTGCTACAATCCACAGTTGGAGGACTTGCATCTCATTGCCTACTTAGCATCCAGAAAGCTAGCCAAACACCTCTGGGGACAGACATTATCTGGTTTCTGGTTTGCTGCTTTCTGGGTTTGGGGAATTCTGAATGAGGACTGGCTTAATTGGGACATTTGTGGGAAGTCAGCCAGAACCTATGGAAGAGCTGTCCAAATACTTTCAGTGGCCAGATTTACAGACACCAGCTGGACTGTGTTTGTTGATTTTGGTTTGTTTTATGATGAATCTTTGGAGTAGCAAAGAGCTAATACATTGTATACCAATGGTAGATTTATGTCTGTATCAATTGCATTAAGAGAGACACTAATGCATCTTTAAAAAATTGTGGTTTGATATTGCTAATAATTAAAAATAGAAGATTAATATTTCAAACAAAATTTTTTTCAAGTCAGTATTAAAGGGAATTAGGCTTCAAGGGTGCAGCAGAAATTTTACTCTGATCAGGACTAGTCGATTATTCTGAGTACCGCTGTGGCAGAGTTAGGTTGCTGCAGTGCAGATGTGGAGCTGGATTCTTTGCCTCCTCTGTAGAAAAGTTAACTTGCTAAAAAGTTCAGGTTTGGGATCATAAAATCTTGGGAATACTGGTAATTCTCTGCAAATGGCTCTGTCTTTTCCTCTTAAATCAGAAGGGAAAAGCCAGATTTGTAACAAAATATTTTAGCAGTCAGGAAAAAAATTAATTTTGTTTCAAAAAATTTGTCACTTCTCTGTTTGGCTTGTCAAGGATCTGTGTCCACCAGCCTAGATGACTGGACCTTACTTTTATATCTCTGTGGTAAAGGCTTATCCTGTATTGCTTTGTAGATCTCTGGTAACCTTTAGAACAACGAACTTAGTCTTGCATCAGTTTCTTCTCAGAGTCATTGACTGCATTTCCCAACTACATTGTTGCCTGCTCAGGAATTGCTTGCTGTTGCAAATTATTAGGCCTGTGTCATGGATGTAACATCTTGGCTGATGCTTGGGAGAATTCTGAATAACAGCATATGGGAAATGACTTCTTTTCATTACCCTGAGTCTGTGATTAAATTCCAAAGGAACTTTTCACAGTCTCTTAAAATACATCTGGTTGCTTAACTTTTGGGTGTCTGACTTTGCTTCATGGAATGATTAAAAAATTACCTCCTGGGATTGCCAGTGTGTGTGATGAAACTAAGCTGAATAATTGGGCCTCGCACTCAAGAAATATTTCTACTTACAAAATTGTATTTGTAGAGAACACTGCTTCCACATTGGTTTTCATTTAACCCCCAGAAAACCAACATCTCCTTCACTGTTTCTGACTTACACGCCAAGTTTTTCAGTGACTGTCCTGCTGAGCTGATTAGAGATTGCTAGTCCTTCATCTTTCATCAGGACACTGCTGGAGGAAGGAAATGGAGTGTAGTGTGTAATAATGGAATTGAAACTGGGCTGTAGGGAGCTTGCAAGTATCTTTTGTTCATAAAGCCCAGTTTTCCCTACAGTAATCTCATGGGTACAGAGAGGGACAATTGTCCTGTTGGCTCTGGGCCAGTTAGTGAAGATAGTAGCCTATCATACATTCTTAGTGAAAAGATTTCTCTAGAAGGCACATGTGAGAGTAAGGAATAGAAATCTGTGTTACAAGCCCACTGGCACCTAGGAAGTCATCTGAATGTTGAACAGGCAGCAGAGCTGAGGTGGCAGAAGTACCTAAGCTCATTTTAACATGTAAATAAGTATTTCTTTCACACAAAGACTGGCTCTTTAATAGGGAAGCAAAACCATAAGGGTCAAATATTTTTTCTCTTGTTTCTGCTTATGTCTGACAAACCCACTGCTTGGTTTCTTTGCTTCTAGGTTCTGCTCAGAGCTCCAAGTACATTCAAGGCAGAGTGCCTTGAAAGGCTAGGCTGAGAGACATCCTTCTGAGTCCCAGCTTGACTAACTCAAGGTACTGAGCAGCATCAAAGCAACCTCTCTCAGAGGGATGCCCTATTTCTGGGGTGAATGAATCCAACCAAAATTAATGGGGCTTCACCAATGTGGAACTGGCTGCAGGACTATATGTTCAGATGAAGATCGTCTGCTTAGAGACAGCAGCTGTGCCAGTTTCTCACATAGCGAGAAGGGGAGGGGGAGATATCTAACATATGTGAATGCTCTAGAAGTAGCATATGTTTTATATATTGGATTTAGGATGATAAATGCATTCTTTTGTGTGTGTTGGCAGGATTTTATTTTAGACACGTGGTGCATGGTATCTCAAATATTACACAATTGTATGTAAAAATACTGTATAGTGACAACTAGGATCACAAACTTGGTATATCTGCTGATGACTCTCAATTACATTAATTACACTTATGTAGAGTGTACATATAATAGTGGGAGTCCCTTGATCAAATGTATTTTCATGCAATTTCATGCAAGGTTTGTTTGTCCTCTAGGAACTGTAACCTTACGCAAAATATAATTTCTCTGTGGTTTTTGTCAGCCCTGTTGGTGAGGCTAGGGTAAAGATACATTACTAACTCCACCCCAGGGCTCCACCCCAGCCCAGAACCTGAAAGAACTAAAAATGACATTGCTGATAATGTGAATAGTAACATTAGTTCCTGATTATTTTACCATTACTTTAATAACATGTGGAGCTATTATGCCAGATAGCTGATACAAATTTGAGCCTGGTTTAAAGAGCAGCAAAACACCGATCATTCCATTTTATTCTGATGTGAAGAACTACTACTACGGCTCTCTCCTGCTGGGAGGAGCACTGCCCTGCCGGCTCTGCTCTGTGTGCAAACCAGGGTGGCAAGCGAACCAGCTGCCCATCCTCCACTGTCTGCCCGTACAGGTAAGCGGCTACAGCCAAAGTGCTCCATACAGGGTGGTCACAGTTCCCAGTGCCATCTAGTGGTGTTCTTCCTGAAAATAACTAGAGAAAAAGACAGAAAGGAATTTAAATTCCCTGTATAATTTCCCACTAGCTTGGTGAATTCTTCCTATGTGAAATGGTTAAGAAACTGTAATAGGTATTGGTCTAAGCTCAGGGGCAGACTGAAAAAGCCTCCCTTTCTATACCCATGCACACTTTTCTGCCGTTGCATGGGCCCTGAGATAGCACTGGGATTATGGAAAGGCTGAAGGAATGGGAAATTGGAGGGATCAGAAACATCTCAGAGTGCCTCAGGGAGTGCTTATTTTCTGCGCAGTGCTATGGAGTGCCCATACACAGTCTTTCTATCTTCATCTCATTAATTGTTAGGGGCTAGAATGTAGGCTAGCTGAAAAAAAAAAGGCTTGGAGTTGCCTATTTTCCTTCACCAGAGAATTTTAATACCTTCGTTCTACCTGAAGAAGAAACAGCAAGGAAAGCCCTATTCTTTTCTTCCTGCTCTTACCCCTCCCTCCCACCCATTCTGCCAAGGCCTCTCTTAAAAGCTCCCTTGTATATCTCACAGGCATATGTTTCAATTTTCACTTGCTGGGTGCGATATTTGGTAACATACGGATGAGTCATATTAATAACTTACTGAATCAAAACATAAACTGCCCTCAATCATTGGTAGATGTGCTGTAGCCTTTATTCTTGTGGTAGCACCTGTCCAGCCTTAATCACACCGTGCTGTTTACTGCACCTGGGCTTTTCTCAAATGTGTTAGACCTAGAAACCTCATCTGTTGTAGTTCCAGCAGGAATATATCTCTACTCTGATTTCCTGAAGTGAATTCTCATTTTAGGCCAAGAAAGGGCTATGAAAATCCTTTAACACAAACCATCTGATGAGTCTCTTTTTAGAGCAACAAGCAATGAAAACTGTGGGATCCATTTAAGTAATATTTTTCTTTCAAAATAAAATATTGGCAAAATATAATCAAAATGTTAAGAAAACAAACACTGAAACTGTGTGTCAACATAGCCACATCTGCTATAAGCAATATGGGACTATTATGCTGCTGTAAATTGCTATAGTTTTCCGAGCCATGAACACCATGGCTTGGAAAATTGGTCTCTAGATGAGACTTGAGTAATCTCATCTCATGTGGCCAAGTCAGAAGTCCTATCCTACAGTCAGCTCTATAATTTTGACTGCATAAAATCCTCCTGATGGAATATAGTGACTCCCGGATCTTACTCACAATGAGATTTCAGCCTCTTCTAAGTTCCCCTTTACTGTTTTATGGCCAAGATGGCACAGAACTGTTTCTCCAGTAGAAAAAATAAATTCAGTGATGAATTCCTGTGGGTGTGATAAGAGCAAAGGAGTTCATTTTCTCCAGAAACACTTGAGTTTTGTTGGATGATGAATTCCCTCACTGTCCAGGAAAACATCCTTAGTCCACGTCCCCATTTTAGTTACTTATTCCCTAGCTGACCAGATTGTTCTCCTGAGAAGCTGTACAGGATGCCCTACAGCACTTCCCCCTGCCAGTACTAAGAGAAAGGCAGGAGCCAAGTTGTTGGTGCATTAATGCTTGTAGATGTATTGCACATGATTTTCCACCAACAAGTAAATATTAAACCATTGTGCTAGGACAGACTAAGGTATGTAAGAGGATATATGAGCCATTTGAGAGCCTAGAAGGGCAACCAGCCCTTTTGATACTAGAGAGGCTCCTAACACTGAGACTCAGCTTGGAGTCTGATTCATGGCTGGCAAATCAGAAGGAAAAGAGGGATCAAACATGGCCTTGTTTAGATGAAGGAGGCTGGTCTCCTGAGAGGAACAGGATAACACTTCTGTTGGGTACCAAAGAGGCAGTGGGGGTTATTGCTGTCCTCATTTTTGGAGGTTGAGGTTGCCGTGTTGTTTATTTGGTGATAATCTGTACGCAAAGTAAGCTATGGTACTCACCATCCTGCTGGCAAGAGGCAGAGCCAGCACAGTCCCACGAGGGTTGTGTAACTTCCCTCAATAGTTGTTTACTAGCTGTGCCTAACCAAAAACTAAGTGTATTCTAACCAGGATTAATATTTACTTTGCTTCTGGTTCCCTTTATCAGTGTTTTATTTAAGATACTTTTTATTTTATTTTATTTTGGCTGTTCTAAACCTTTGTTAGGCTGTGGGAGGTGGTCATTGCAGCATCTTTTTGAAACATCCCTGGGGATATATTTTAAGATAATTTCTTATTATATTAGTTTCCACTGGATTGACGTTTCTGTGTATTTTGTACTACTAGTCCGTTCTTGTTTTTATAATGATATTGCTACAGTTCATGACATAGAACCAATGGAGTTTAGTCTAGATTTTCATTTTTAGGATTTTCTTTAAAGCTTTCATTTACATAGAGGGAAGAGGAACAACTTCTCGGTGGGCAGCAAAGCTATTTCAGCTTAGAATGGCCCAGTCCTAGCCTTAGTCTGTGAACTGCAATCTTTCCTGACAAGGAGGGTATTGCTGCCTTTGTGTGTGGAAGTGTACTCAGCCCTGACATTGGATACATTTCTGTTCTCTTTCAGTATAGCAACTATATAAACCTGTTGCTGATTTAACAGTACTAGACAGATGAGTCTCATCTTTATTCTGCAAAACAAGTCGCTACAGATATTTATATCTCTTCTAAAAAATCTGTTTTAATGTAAAAAACCACTCCTTTCCTTCCTCTCTCCTTTGAGCTTGTTCTTCCATGATAACCTATTGAGTGCGGAGCATGCAGTAATGCCAAGTTCAGGCAACCAGTGTGGTAGAAAAAAAGTTCAAGAAATTGCTTCCTCTAGTTGCCCATTATTTAGGTGGTGAGAAGGCACAGCTAATACATTTGGGAAATGCTTTCTTCACCAAGGAAGCCTTTTATTTATAGCCTTTGTAGCAATGATTAAAAAAACCAAAACAAAATGAAAAGACCCAAACAAGGTTAATTTCCTAAATACTGAAATGAACCCAGAATTTCCTTTGACTATACTCCTGAGGTGTTCTAGAAATGTCAATAGGGTAGGAATAGTAAGATGCTATCAGAAAAGATCACTGATGTAAGTGCTTTTGAACAACAGTTCAGGGCACTATAGCAAGCATTGTGGGTTAACCTTACCAGGCAGCTGAGCCCCACACAGCCACTCACTCATTCTCCCCCAACAGGTCGGGGAAATCAGAAGGATAAAGGAGGGAAAACTTGTGGGTTGATATAAGGTCAGTGTAATAAGTAAAGCAAAAGCTACATACAGAAGCAAAGCAAAATGAGGAATTCATTCACAACTTCCCATCAGTGGGCAGATGTTTAACCATTTCCAGGACAGCAGGGCTTCATCACATGAAATGGTTACTTGGGAAGACAAATGCCATAACTCCAAATGGCCTTACTTCTTCTTTTGCCGGCTTATCTTGCTGAACATGGCGCCATGTAGTATGGAATATCGCTTCGGTCAGTTGGGGTCAGCTCTCCCATCTGTGTGCCCTCCAGATTTGTGCATCTCAGCCTACTTGTTGGTGGGGTGGTGTGAGAAACAGAAAAAGCCTTGATGCTGTGTAAGCACTGTTCAGCAATAGCTAAAACTTCACTGCATTATGAACACTGTTTTGGTTACCAGTCCAAAACATAGCACCGTCTGGGCTGCTACAAAGAAAATTCACTCTGTTGTGGCCAAAACCAGTACAGCAAGGTATGTGGTTGCCATCAAGAGAACTGAAGGAACAGATATCCATGAATGCTATGCATGACCTATAGAGAATCAATTCACATGTTATTCTGAATGGCAAAAGATGAAGTAGGTCTGGAAGCTAAAAGGTCATGCAGGGGAACCACAGAGCGAGTTTCTGGAAGGATTGCTGCTGTGGTCCTGTTGAGCACCAAAGCTCCAGCTGGAAAGAAGTTAGCCCAGGATTAAAACCCAGTATATATAGATTGTTCTTGAATACCATTGCCAAGCATCATGAGGAGAATTAATCCAGCCTAAGAAAAAGCCCATCAGCTGCAAAGGAATAACAAAACTGAATCTAGGAGATATCTGCTGTTGTAGTCAGAGTTTAATGATGAGATCATTCCAGAGTGACTACAGTAGGTACTGATGGGACCTAAACCCCTAAGTGACAAGTAGGTTTCAAGTAATTTCAGTGGGCTAATTTCAGCCATATTCACTCCAGAAATTTCCCTTCAGAAGGCTCAATTGTCGAGGCAAAATGCAGCATCTGAAAGCAAAGTTTTAATATGTATTTTAAAATTATTTTTATCTAGCACATACTGGTTTATGAAGAAAGAAATTATGTGCTTTCCCTGGGCTCTCTTGATGTAGAATTTTATTCTGTAGCAAAGATTGCAGTTATCGGTGCCTGTTGCTGAGCGTGTTCATTAGATATTATCAGCTTCAAATACAAGAAACAACCTTTGCTCCTACTTATTTTTGTGGGCAAAATGATAACACACAACAATTGCTAGTCATCATTATGCTTTTTTATCAGTCTGGTCATGCAGTATGCCTTAAAGAGATGCTTTTGCTTAAAGGAAAATTCAAGTGTATAGATGCAAGTGTGACCTATGGCATGGTGGAGAATAAACAGAAATTCAAAAAAGAGGTAGGGCCTTCAGATTTGTGTTATCCCTGAAAACTGTATGGATTTTCCAGGGGTTGTACATGAAGGTTGATCTATATACAATAAAAATTACATTTTTTTTTTTTCATAACATAATAGATTAATTGTCTAGAAGTTGAGAGGAAGATTCTGTCAAGTGGTAATGTGAATGCAGGTATCAAGCGATGCAATACTGCCAGATTACTTTTATGTTTAAGTCACTCTTGATTTATACATTCTAAGAGTTTGTATCTCCTGAAATTTATGCTGGTATTTTGAAAAAAAGGAAGAAAAAAGTAATGAAAATTAGAACAATTTCTGCTGTTAATGTTTAATGTGCTAAGGACACTGATGGGTTAAGGTTGGACCTAATGATTTTACATTTAGAAGATGACTTGCTGGGTTTTCAAAATCCGCCCTTCCTGTTAGGGTTGATCTGTTGTCAGTTTGTTTAATCTGTACCATGTAAAACAGCAGTAACAATGAACTTGGTAAGTGTATTTCCCAAGAGCCTTGGAAAATACCACCAAAGTCTGAAACTCAATGCACATCTTATTGCTTGTAACTGTGCTTAGGCAATGAAGCCTTCAATATTATTCAGGGGATCTGATACTTAATTTTCTATGTGCAATTTTTGGAATGGCAATGTTTTGTGTATGATTAGTAAACCAACATTCAATTCTAAATTTCTACTTTCATGAAACAACTTCCCTCCAAAGCCCATGATAATGCTGTTGATTGTCCTAAATGGCATTGGGCTCCTTTAGCCAGTTTGTCTTCTTTTGCAGATACAACATGAGATGCAGGAGATACAAATCAGTTGCATTTATGTAAGGTATACCTACAAATATTTCTTCCTGGAGATCACCTCCTAAGCCCCAGAGTTAAGACTGTTACTTCACTGACCCCCACCCTGCCCCTCCCCACTGTGTACCCACTCTTTTCACCTGAACTTCCTGCTGTAATATTATCACAGACATTTTTATGGTCCCTTCTCCACAGAGGGATGAATTGGAATTGGTAACAAGTCCTTTCTCAGTTAAAAGACTTAATCGGACATTATAAATTTACTCACAAATGAATGTTTCATGGAAACTATTTGGGTTTCAGGAAACTTAGATCAAAATGCCAGGTTTCTTGACAAAATGCTGTATACCAGCTGGCTTGATTGTGCTACTGGAAACCTTCTAGTGGTCTGATATCCTTGCTCCAAGGAGCCTCACAACCAGGGGTTGTGATCTGCTTGTCTTTGTACTGAACACTGTGAGAGCCTCAGTGGACTGAAGATTTCTAGGCTGTTCTTACCACAGCATGGGAAAGGAGCTAAAAAGTTCCTTATGTCCAAATATCCTGAGCTGCTCCTAGTATAGTGCAGCATATGGAAACCCTGGAGATGGACAAACATATCCTCTTTTCCCCCACATTTAAAAAAAATAAATACAGAATGAATGTTTTTCCACATTAAAAAGTTACTTTTAAGAATGGTTTGTATCCACAGGAATCTTTGAAATGCCAAACTTTCATACTCAGCTGAATTTCATACTTGGGAGAGTTTTAAGCTGTAGTGGGTATGGTTCTTGAGAAATAACACATTCTCAGCACTGAGACACAATAATCTCTGCTTTTTGCATACTGTTGTCTTATCCAGAACCTTCCACTCCTTGATTTTATAGGGGCCCACACTAAATAACAGCCATCTTTCAGCTTCCATGGAACAAGTTGTCTTTTTGCAGCTGGGAAACTGAGGCCCAAGAGGAATGTCGTTTGCCATGTTATGGCCTCAGAAAAGCTTACTAGAAAGTTGGCAGTATCTTGATCTGACCTGACTCACAATGCCTTCCATTTACTCTTCCACCCACAACCCAGAAAAGAAAGACTCCTCCCTCTCTCTAAGGAATAATGCTGGTAAAAATTGTAAACAAAACGCTCTACCTTGTACTCTTTCCCTTCTTGTTCTTCTTCCACAGATAATCTCCAGAGCCTTTTAATGGTGCCATATTCCCATTACTTCACTCTTGGGCACTTGGAAAACCACTCAGTGTTCTAAAGGGAAAGAGATGGGAGGAAGTTGCAACCAGAGTCTCTCTGTTAGAATGAAGGAGCTCTGCCTTTGGCAGAGTTTGTTTTACCTTCTTTCCAATTCTGGATTATGTTTTTCTGGGAAATTTGCCTTTGAGTGCAACTGGCAGGACTTTTTGCCTTTTGGTTCCTTTCCACGGGGAGAGTCTCTGCGTGCAGCCATGCCCTCAGACCTCGAGGTCTAACTGAGCCTGTGCTAAGCTAATGCTGTGTGCCCTCCTGCATCCAGCTCTGTGGCACTGATATGCAGTCAGGTTAAGAAAGGTGATAGTCTGTAAGACAAGCAGAACATTTAAATACAGGATTATTTTGTCTTTTTATTGTATTCATAAAAATGTTTGAGTGCGGGTAAAATAAAAAGGAAGAGTGGCTTTATTAAAAGAGAAAAAAAAAGTTTGTAAAGTTGTTCCAAAATCTCCCTCAGATTCATCAAATAAGCTGAAGGCAGAAGATTAAAAGAAATGTGAAAATAGCTGAAATTCAGAGCTACTTATAAGATACAGAGAGAAAAGTACTTCTTTGCATTAAAAGAATAAAATGTCCATTTTCTTTGCTGGAAAATGTGCTGTGGTTTGGTGTTCAGATAGTACCTGACCTGCACCAACTGTTGGGTGATGCAGTGGCTTGAAGCAGAGACCTGAGCAAAGCATAACAAATGAGCGGGGGCTCCATGGAGATTCTGTGACAATAAGACCTCTCTGAGTCACTTCTCCTCTTTGGCCAATCCCAAATAGGGGTGGGATAAGAGGTTTCTTTCTGACTTCAGTTACAGCAATGAGTAAAATGCCATTCCTTCATCATTCACAAAATGTGCAGGCTACTACCTGGCTACTTCAGACAGTGAGGAGACAGGACTCTTTCCATCCTCTGCCACATGAAGCTTAGCCTTTGGGTGGTGGAACTGTTGGAATAACTGGCTTTCTTTTTCTGCATGTTGATTTCCATCCTGGAATTGGCAGAAGTCATAGGACTCATTGCTTTGGGTTTTGGTGCTTGGGTATTGAACATGCTGTGAGTTGTAATAGAAGCAGATACAACTGCTCTTCCTAATGTGGAGCTGCTAGTACCTACTAGCAGAGCTCATGTCATGAGGTTTCTCCTCAGTGTGTGTGCCAATAAGATCTCCCTCCTTTAGTTTGCTCTTTGTTTTCATGAAACTTGCAGGAATTTTTCTGTTCAATTGCTGTTGCTGTGCCAGGTTTAATTAATATTGGCTATTGGATGTCCAGGTTATTAGGTGAAGAAAATGGTGGGCAGCGATGGACAAGCACACAAACATTTCCATAGTATGGTCACACAAGTCTTGTTTTCTTGTGTGTTCTTTTTCCTTTTTCTAACAACAAAACATTTCTGAATGTAGCAAGAATTTCTGGAGAGTTGGCCTGAAACTTCTATTTCTTTGTCAAAACACCTATTAAAAGATTTCCTTCCGGTTCCGTCTGGTAGCCCTGGTTACTCCTCAGTGTGGGGTAGTAAACAGTTTGGTGAAGAGTGGTTCTTTTTTATTCCACCACTCAGGCATACAGCTCATGTTATAGTGTAATTCAAAGAGTCTTTCATCTCAGAATAGAGGCAAGAGTACCAAGACAGCAGGTATCCTAGGAGTAGACTATGTGTCAACTTCTGTGCCTCCTGCAATTTTTAGAAAATACTGTTATTATTTTATTTAATCTGAAGAGACATACAGTTTGGCAGGATGGCAAGGAAATAGGACAAATAATTTGTTGAATTAAATAAAACCAACATCAAGATCATAAATATGTAGTAAAAACAAGATCCTCCTTTGTCCTTTCTTATGGTATGTGAACTTGATGATATTAAATATCATGTTAATCCAATAAAAAGTTATCCAATAATTTATCCAATAAAATGTTAATCCAATAAAAGGAAATACTACTTTTATTCAGTGTCTGGTAAGTCTGTTTAAGTCACTGTCAAGGAAAGTTACCAAGAATAATACTATAGCTGGATAGTTTAAAAGGGCTGAATAATTTTATGTCCAATAACACTTCTAACTCCTTAAGCTCTGTGAAATCTCATGCTTCAAAATGTATGTTGTTAGCAACCCACTCTTCACTACTCTTTTCTTCCACTACATCAGTGGTGAGAGGTTGACTTCAAGGTGCTTTCTACAGTAAAGCACTAACTAAAGACAGCATTTCAGGATGAACTGCTGAAAGCAACTTGGTGGTTCCATAGTTCCTGTATATTGTGTGAAGAAGAATTTAGTTAGACTGTGAATTCTGTCCTACATGTAATAGTAACAGAAAGATAAGTTTTGGGGTTTTTTAAAATTCAGACATTTTAACCTTGTTATTTTTAACTTCAGGGTTGTATCAAGTTCAGTCCAAGTAAGCTTCTTACCTGTAAAATACAGTTCTCTTTTGGACAACAGTGGCAATTTCATCTTGCTGCAAGACTTCCAGTTCTCTGAAACATGATTTGTAGCATTATTTGACATGAAATAAAAATGGAAATCTTTTGTAGTGCTTCTTACGCAACCACATCCAGATTAAATCAGGAAGAGAAACACACTTTACCAGATTTCTCATTTTTATCAATTTCTAAAAAGTTTCAGTTCATCTTAAGGCTTCCACTTCAGTCAATCTTAAGTCACTTCTTATGCAGTCTTAGGTGTACCAGACTTCTAAATTCTTCATGCCTTTCTAAACAGTCTTTTAAATGCACAGCATTTGGTTTTGCTATTGTAATGTTGTCATTGGGGTTCTCATGTCCAGCAGATGAAGGAATGTGGTTGTATTTCCTGTAGTAGAAGTCTTGAAAAATTGCACTGTAATTCTAAGATTGTGTTTTGTAGTGTTAAATTGAATCTTCATTTTTGGAGGAGGCAGTTACTAGGGAGGGAACGGCATATAACTGTAATCTGTACAATTAGGATACTATTGTTTGTGACTGGCATTTGCTTCCTCCTCTCCTCCCCATATAAACCAATGTACAACTGAGACAAAAATAAAATGAGATTAATCTGAGAAGATGCAGATGTCTTTTAAGGTGTCCTAGGCTGAGGTAAAGAGAGGTTGCTTTCACTGTGTAACCTGTTGAATTGTCCAAGTTCCAGGCCAGATGGGATTAGTGGCAGATGAAGTCAAGGAAGACACATTTCAAGGAGGGTAAAACCTTTGACACAGAATAGCTCAACAGCTATTCTAGACCCATTGTAGTGATAGGCTATTGTGGCGTCCATAGAAGGGTTCCTTTGCCTACATATGTCTCTGACTTTTCTGTTCAGAGTGCTTGAGAGAGAAATAAATTGGCTGGTTTGTGCAACCTACCAATTACACTCTTCAAAACCATTCTATTGGTAAAAGATTTACCATCAGTATGCAATATTATTACCACAGATATGACCAGAAATGGCTGCATTCTATTGCAGTCAGCTGAGATGTAAAATTACCTGTGATTTTTTAATAAGTAATGTCAATTTCTGGAGGTTTGTAGGATCTTATTCTTCATTAAAATCACATAATTATTAGAGTGTTTGTGTCTTCCGGACCTTTCAAGTTGCAGTAGCATGTTTTGATTAGACATCTAAAGACAAAAAAAATGCTTTGTTGCAATCAATTACTCACTGGTTTAGAAGTGCAGAGACTCGGGTCAAAAACAACATATGATTTCGACATGGTTGGCTCCAAACACAAATAGAAAGTAGTCACAGCAACAGACTTTGGAGTAGTTAATGATATTAAGAAATATTTGTCTTCTGCTTGTTCATTCTAAAAGGTTGGATTGGTTTGTGGTCGTGGTGTTAACTGAGAAAAGGGTAACTTTGGAATGGACTCATCATTAGCTCAGCTGCATTGGTTTACCTGAGGTGGGTGAAGCGTTGTGCTGAGGAATCTGAATTTTCTGTAAGGTGTGCCAAGAACTTCTTAGATGGGGGACAGGATTTCACTTTGTTACAGTTTCATAGGAAATTCAGTGAGCATCACTTTATCCAGGAATAATTTAGATTTCATGTCCAGAAGGATTTCTGTTGTGTTTGTACAAAGGCAATATGAAATACAGAAAGAAAAAAAAAAAAGCTATAGCAATATATAGGACTTTTCTTTGCCATTGATCACTGCTCTAATCTGATCATCTGGACTGTTCAGTGGTAGGGACACCCACAAAACCTGATGGTCTGTTGATCTAATTCTATCTGATTCCATCTCTTTCCCACCCTGCTTGGCAAGGAGTGATTGCATGCCAAGCAGAGCCCGTGTGTGAGCTGACGTGCAGCAGCAGCACTCTTGGGAGAAGCTGCCATTTTAGTTCCAAAGTATGGGTGTAGCAAGTAAAATTCTTTGTTACTCCCTTAAAGAGGTGGCTGTTTTAAATAATAAAATGACAATGCAAAGACTAGAGGAAAGAGCTGTCACAGCCTAATTGAAAGTTCGTTATGCTGCTTATACCATTATCGTAAAACTCTTTATCATGTGTCTGTAAATGTGCAAATTAAAAACCCAGAGGTAATTTTGTGTTTTATCTGCATGTAAAAAGATTGTGAAATTATCATCTCTTTCATAGTTAAATAACTTTAACCTGTATGGTGACCTTTGAATATGCAAATAACAGAGCTTTGTTGGGTGGAATACATTTTGTTAATTGTAAAACGATAAGTGGAGAAAATCTGAAGAAAACAGGAATTCATTTTGAAGTAATCATAGTGGAAGGTTTATGTGATAAGGAAAAAGGAAACGTTTTATATTTATGTGCAGGCTCAGAAGAATGATTGTCTACTGCTGTTCAAATCTGTGACTCTGCAGCTGTAATCAAAACCAGCAGGAGAATTTCTAACTTACATCACCAGCAGCAAACTTGGTGAATACATAATGCATGCCCAGAGACTTAAAGAATTTCAATAGACTCTTAGGTAACAGGGCTTTTTCTGTTGGTTATTTTTTTTAATTCTCAGTTTGTAAGACATCTTTAAAAAAAACGTAATGCTGTGACCATGAAACTGAGTAATAATTAAACATTTTTCTTCAGGTCAGAATGATCATTTTCACATAAAGAGGAGAGAGAATGTAATGAACATGAGGAAAGAATTAGTTGCTCTCAGGCATAGCACATACTGGCTCTGAACAAATCTGTCTAGTCTCTTGTCAAGACAGGCATGCTGACTTGTGGCTTTGCTGTCTCCAGGCCTGCTCACTTCTCTCTGTGTGCACGTGAACGTTTCAAGTGACTGTGTCTTATTTGGTGATCTCTGGAATGAGGTGGGTTTGGATTTCACTTCATACCTGGGACCTGAGCAAAGACTTCGGTTTACCTCTCCAGAGGTCTACAGTGGAAGTCATAAGCTGCTATATTGTTCTAGCCATTTTGGAGTGCTCCCATGTACCATTACACTCCTGGAGGCAGCAAAGTTTAAGCAAATTTCACCACTGATCTCAAGGGGAACAGCCGCAAACTCTCAATGTCATTTAGTAGTCAAAGGTTTGGAAAGAGCCTGCAGAATACAAATCTTTACTCAAGTGATACTTGCTTGAAGGTATGGTTAATAGGTTAATAGGCTTGAAGGTACGGTTAATAGGTTTATAGCTAAATAGACAGAACACAGGTCTGTGTTTTGGCCCATTTACACTGGCAGTTAAGATTCATGACTAGGCATAGCAGACTTCTGTATTACTGTAATAATGGTACTTTTTAAGCAGCTTGAGCTCTATTGGATTGTATATAAGAAGGAGTGACAGAATCAAATTCAAACTGTAAATCTGAGTGAATTCTATTAATGTATTTCTATAGGCATTTACTTATTTTCATAATTTCCATATTAACAAAAGTAAATTACAGTCAAGTCTTTCTTTCATCTCTCATTTTCTTTTCAGAGTGTATTTTTTCTCCATTGAGCTATACCATGACCAATTCAGATTTGTTGCTTTGAGGATGCATTGTTTGTTTTGCAATTCTGCTCTGAAAAATCAGAAGATAAAGCTCTTTTCTTTTGTCTCACTGGATCCTGAAAAACTCACTCTTTCTCACAGTAGATCTTTCTGATTACTGCTTACTCTGTAAATTTTGACAGGAAGTTAGGCAGACTTGAAATTAAGATTCCAAGGGGCTGCAAGGATGCTATGTTTTGACTACTGCATATGAATATTTTTAAAGGCTGCAAACGATGCTGTCAGTCAGAAATACATCATATGAGCAAAATGTGGTTTCTCTGGCTAAAGTGTGAAGGGCTTTATCAAGGGACATGGACATTTTTAAAAGGAAAATCCCTAAAGATAAGGTTAGTCTTAAGTGTCTTAGAAGAGCTGACAGTAATGTAAATAATTCTTGAGGATATTTTGCTGTAAATACTCTTTTATAACATTCATATCCTCCATGCTGTAAAGAGAAAGCTCTGAGGTTGTTATGTTCCAAGAAGTGCAATAAAGGTATATGAAAGTAGAGAAAATTTAATTCTAACATGTAGGTAAGTTATGGACTGTTTGTTGAAATAGCCTCATATTTGTACCTGCCCTGGTAATGTTTCTGCTCGGGGAGAGTCTGCAGAAACTTCAGTGCTGCCATCACACAAGTCACAGCAGTTGAATTTTCTATCATTTTCTCACAAACTCCTCCCTATGAGTTTTCATTCCAGAGTTCGGTATTTCTGTTGTTATCTGGTTTTTGTAGGCATCCAGAGCATAACAGTATCATTAAAGAGTTGGGGCAAATTGAAAGGTAGGCCAGACTCTGTTTCATTTATGGAGTGCAACTAGTTCTTGACATCAGTCCATCCCTGAAATCAATGGGAATTGCTTAGCTTAAGTATTTCTTACTACATTAAACCTGATAAAAATTATGAAAGTATCAGGGCCTTGAGATTCCCTGGCACAGAATGGCATGTGATTACACTTGGAAACTACCTGGGCCTCCACGTATGTTAGTACTGTCAGCTAGGGACAGCTCCTGGGACATCTAACTCACACCTTTGGGCTGTAGGGGCAAACACTGGTTTACTGGTTCAGAAACATGCCAGGAACCATCCTATCTGCCTAACTGCATAGATGTTCACATCTGAGTGTCTGGAGGTGTTCGGGTGCATTATTGAATTTTCTATTGCATTTCAGTGTAGCCATAGCGGGCCAAAGAACTTCAGTGAGGAAGTAGAATCCAGATACCTATTCATTGCTTTATGTACTCCTGAGAGCACAAGCAGACTTGTCTGGGCAAGAGCAAGCCACAGGGGCATTGTGTGTTCTGAACTAGGATCCTACATAGATCAGCCTCAGGAATCCTTAGTGGAAATTCATTTGCTGTGCTGGAGAAAGCTTTGTTAGATAAATACCTCTGTGTCGTATCTTGTATTTCAGCTTTCTTGGCAAAAAAGGTGATTGCAGAGATGATTGGATGATTGGATTGGTGTTTGGATTGCTGTTAGTAGAGATTAAATTCTGTGTACTTTTATTAATTTTGTATTGCAAAGGTAGAGCACTGAAAATGTTGGAAACATGAGCCACAGAGTAACGCATGCTTGGTACAGGTCAAAGCCTGCAGACTTCCGAACCTAAAAGATTTGAATTCACTGATGTTCATATCTGTGGATTCCTAGACATGTAGAGGGAGAAAGTCAGCTGGACCAGAGGAAGAGCCTGTCCTAAGTATGTGGGAAAAACTCTGTTTCCTATAGCATTGACTTGCTTTGGGTTTCTACTAGCAATAGGAAGATGTCTGTGGGAATCTATTTAATTTTGCTGTTCCTGGAATGGAGATGAGCTGGTGAAGACAGAAATGCAAGCAAAAACTTCCCACACATCTTCCTGTTCTCACTGTTCCCAAAGAATGCCAGGCCTCGTTTGATCATAGCTGATTTAGAAAGTATTCTTATCCATTGGAAAAAAAAAAGAATGCCTTACTTCAGGAAACCAATGTTAACTCTCCAAAGAAGCTACATTCCATCAGTGTGCTTATTTACTTTTTCACAATAGAAGAAGTAACTGTACCCCTGAAGCTGTTTTTAATGTTTGCCATTATTAGGTATAAAAGTGTAGTTATGACTACTATGACAACTCCTGTGATAGCACTGAGAAGCAAACATATTCTTCTTATGCAGAAAGGCTGTGTTAAAAATGGGAATGGACTATTACAGGAACTTATTAGAAAAAAAATCTTTTCCACCACCATATGGTTGTGATATAACACAAAGTGTTTTCTTGCCAAGATATCACATTACAATGGCAGGCTGCCAGCAGCTTCTCTATTCCTCATTTAAACAACAAAAATATCCAAGAAGAATTCTTTGGCTGAATCAGGCTGTTGCTTATAAACATATACTATTGGCTGGTACTCAATCTACATGCTCAGTTTCTCTAGAGAGCCAGTCCATTTCACTGCGGTTTATTCAGAAGAGTATTGGAAAATGGCTTATACAGCTCAGATGGTCAAGGACATTTCTTTCTGTTCCTGGCCTTCGAAAGAAGGGGTCTTGCAGAGCTGTAGTCATCTGTCCTGATTGCTAGTTCGTGCCTGAACAAATTTTGATGTTGGTGTAAAACCCAACCCATGTCAGTCATCTCTCTTTGCATCTACACTTATGAACGTGCAGCTTGAAGAAGTGTGAGGTTACTGTTCTCCAGACACTTTGGCAAGGTCCATTTGTTCACTACAGCTCAGACTAGGAAAAACTTGCAGAACTAGGCCTTGTCTCTGGTGTAACAGGGATTTGTCTTGGGATCTGTGATTGCTTCCTAACGCTACCTTATGTGATTTAACACGTGGCATCAAATAATACTTTCTGTGTGTTACAATGAGGAGACTAGAAACCTTCTTTCTTGCTTAATCCCTACAGGTAGAAAAAGCATAATTGTTTAATCACAGAGCCCAAGGTAATCACTACTATCCGCAGCATCAAAGTGTGTGACTAGCTAGGGATAGTGATTCCATGTACGGCCATGTCCCACGTTGGTGCTAATGTGTGTTCAGGAGGCACTAGGCTTTTATAAGTGTTGATGTCGGTTCCTATCTACCTCTAGGAAATGCATCTGGTAGCCTCTACCTGAGGTCTTTAATGAGGACATGGTTATACATCAGGCCACGCCCTCAGACAGTATGAACTACCACAGCTTTTCTGGCCTTTGCATAGACACCTCCGATTTTCTACTTCTGAACTGTTTGTATCTCTACTCTAAAGTGCCTTTAGATGTAGTTACTTTGTGACCTGAAAGCACATTATCGTTTCCCCAGGACATCTGACTTCATTATTGTTCTGTCTGTCTTTATCTGTACCTTTGCTTCTCTGTAGTTCCCTAGAGATCATGGGAGTATTTAAAACCAAATAACTGTCCTTCAGGAGGCAAAAAAATGTTTTAAAAATATTGAACGATTTATCTTTTAGCAAAAGAATTTTTTATTGTGTGTGCAAAGCTTGCTGACTTTCAACCTTGCTGAGCATAAGGGTCCTATTTTCCTTGCTGTCCTCACTTCCTAACCAGCTAGAACTGAGTGCAGCCCAAATAGACGCTCATACTGCACTACAAATAATTTTCCCCAGTTTCATCTGTTTTAGTATTAGTCACAGGTCATTTCATTTTGTGTGGACAGACTAATGTGATTAGCCACATTTAGATTTATGTCTGTGCTGAATTGAGCTGCATTATGTTGCATGGTTTTTAGGTGCAAATGGTATGGTGGCTGATGTAATCTCATGTTCTAAATTAGGTGTCTTATCATGACACTTTGTTCCCTTTACTAATAACTGCATTGCTTTTTATTTCAGATCACTTGGCTGAATATTGTTCATGGGTTCTTTTTCTCAGACAACTAATGTTGTTGAAAAACAGTTAATGAGTCATCTTAGATACTGCATGAATCTTTGAACGTCAGCTTTAATAAATAAAGGATGATACATAGAATGACAGATGGAGTTCTCCATGGCTGTTGGCTAACCTGAGGGGTTGTCATTTTCTTGCTGTAAAGGATTTGAGAAAGCTGTAACCAGTATGATTGTGTGTGAGCTGTAACAGGTCTGTCATCCTCCAGTACCAGAACTCTAGAAACCTCTGAAGTCACTTCATCTCTGCAAACAGGTCACTCATGATTTGGAGGCTGCAGACTCTTTGCTCAATTTCTTTGTGCCTGTGACTTTCAAGAAATGGCTCTGTCACCAAATTTAATCTAACAAAATCTCTTTGTCTTGCAACATACCAGACCAAGATTTAGCACTTGATCTAACACCCCCAGTCTACAGTGTGACAGCTGGTGCAGAAGCCCAAGTCTAGGGCTAGGCTGCTAGTATTAGGTAATCTATAAGTGCAAAGGAAAAAAACCCTGCTGTTGTCCCTTCTGAGCATTATGGAAACAATCTACCAGTCTGTTACAAGCATGTCAGTGTAAATACTTGTCGAAGTGCTGTACACAATGATAACAGCATCTTCTCCATACCAGAGGATAGGACTTTGTCTGCAGACCCAGATGAAGAAGGGAAGGGAGCCTGGGGGAGAGCCTGGCAGCCAAACAGATGGGCCTCATAGACCCCTTGGTTCACTGTTAGAAGGCTGGAAAATCCAGTGCAAAGCTCAGCAGAGTGATGCTAAATAGAAAGATAATTATAAAACCAAACTCTCTCAAAATCAGAAAAGCTGGGGGCTGAGAGGCACAACACCCTGTCCTTTATACAATTAATTGCTGTCAGAAAAGATCACCGATCTTTGGGGAGACTCATGTTTACCTGAAGGCGAGGGGGCTGCTCAATATGCTGTTGTAGCTGTAGGGTAGCACGAATAGGAAACTGGCCACTCCTGACACCTCTGGAACTGTGGCCTAACAGGCTGGGATGATTCTAGAAGAGCCTGACTGCACAGCTGCATTTGTGCTCTTCGTATCTGGCCTCTGTTGTCTTCCTCTCACTCTGAAAATGCAAATCTAGACAAATGGAAAACTTGCTGAATCACTTGGTATTCCAGCAAACTATGGAGCACTAAAGAAGTTTCTCTCTTGTGAAAATTGCCAAAAGAAAATGGGGACCTTAAGTCACTTTTTAAGTCACTTTGAAAAAATGCTTCCAAGTCTCAGACCTGTCTCTAAAACAGTTATTTAATGCAATTTTTTCCTCCTTCTTCCCACAAGCCAACCTGACAGGGCTAGTTAATCATCCTTCTTCCAGCTATATTTGAATGCAGTCAGAGCGCAAAGTGGATGAGGCCAAAGACATCTAGGCTGTTATTCCATCTGAGATCCCAATCCTCTTTGTTATTAAGGGAATACAGAGAAGTGGGGAAAGCAGTGGAAAACTGGCAGAGCTGCCCTCTTCTGTTTTCTATTTGGGGAAAGGGTCCATCTCCCTTTGGTTAGTCCTCCACTCTGATTTCTCGTCAGTGTCTGATAGTTTCTTGTTGCAGTTGCAAGCAGCTATTTTGGATAGTCTTGTTCCACTTGAAACAGACGAGGATCTTGCTGCTGCAGTTTGCCCTTCCTGGGAAACTTTCCAAGTGCAGGCAAATCTGAAGAGCTTTTTGGTGCTTTGTTCTGTGTTGTGCATTGGACAGAGATATCCTCGGATAATCCTCCTGTCATATTGTGGGAGTCAGCAACAGAGAAAGAGAGCTTCAAGTCAGTAATGATCCAGTAAATGCAAGTGTAATTATTCAGCAGTTAAGTATAGAAACAGTTTCCTGACCTGGCTCTTTCCAAATAGGTGGTGTGACTTGTCATTCATCAGGCATTTAGGCAACACAGCTGAGTGAATGCAACAACACACTGTGCCTCTCTTTCCCCTGCTTCTGCTTCTTAGCTTTCAGGTGAATTAGTGAATTGAATCAAGGAGCTGCTGACTGCCATCAGGTGAGCCCCAGGAGCAAGAAGAAGGGAAGGGAGGGGCTTAGTGAACAGGTGGTGGGAAGTCTTCCTGTTGCAAGCAGGGAATTAGATTAGTTCAAATGCCTATGTGTCCATAACCTTGGTTTCTCAGAAGCTGAATGTGACATGGACCATCCTGACGTGGTAAGAACATTTTCTGTGTTAATAGTGAAGTTGTGAATTCGGAAGTTGATTGTTTTGTAGAGGATTTTCCTATGTCTTTGGTCAGGTTAGACTCAGAAACAAAAGAGATGGAGATGTTAATTGTAACATCCATAGTCCCATAGTGAGGAGAAAGGGAAGACAAAGTAGTTCACCATCTGCAAAACTGGCTGCTTTAGGAGAGTTTGTTTGTATCGTGAATGCAGTAGAGAGGAAGGGAAACCCTACTAATGGGGTTTTGTCCTACTTGAGTCAGTCCTGAAGGATTACCTGCAGATTTCTCATTTACAGGACACTTGGAAGCAGAGGTATGATAAGTCCCTACCTGCCTTTTGCAGTGTGAAGAGGCGTATGTTACCTCATGGTTATGTAGAACTGTGCTGAAGTCATTACAGAAAGTATTTAATGTCAGTAACCCCAGGTTAACTAAGCCTTCTGCCTGCCCCAGAGTAAGGTGCAAATGCATGCTCTGTTTCTAACTGTCCCAATACTGTTATTTTCTCCCTACTTCCCTCCCAATGTCTATGACCTTGTTCTAATGGTTGTGTCTATATAAGCAAAGTGTTTCCAAACATCTAGTATCATCTGGCGTGTTGCTAAGCGTTTGAAAAAGACACAGTCCCTCGCTGTGTCCTTGAAATGTGCAGAGAGAGGGCTTGGCTATATGTTCTTGCATGTAGCTGAGTGAAATCTTCCTGTGATGATGTCCCATCTACTAAGAAAGCAGTATCTCTATTTACAATAACATTGGCTTCTACCAGGACAAGGATGCCTGTGCAGCATTTTCTGTTGTTCTTAACCAGTGTTCCCAGCTGCTGTGAGTTACAGTGGGAAGGCAGTGATGCTTGGGCTTTACTCATATTTTTTTTTCAATTTTTATATTGCTTGAGGTCTATCCTTCAGAGATGACTGTAAGTAATAAGGGATCCTTGTCCGTGAAGTGTCTGGGAATAAAGCTGTGTAGGAGCAGGGGGATGAGAGTAACCTCTTAGGACATAGAGGGAAGGCAGAATGAGGAGGCTGAACTTCTTTTGCTGCCACTATGACTCAGTAAAGAATTTATTTTTTCTTCTTCTTCTTTTTTTTTGGGGGGGGGGGTCCTTTTTTTTTGTTTGTTTGTTTTGGTCTTTTTTTTTTCTTCCTTTTTTTTAAACACTTGTAGGGAGTAAGATCCTATTTTCCATTAAACTGTTAACAGTCACTTATTCTAGAATAAATCCTTCCATGCTCCCATTTGAGTGTAATGTTTAATATTGTCTTTGCTGCTGCTTAATGCTGTGATCTTGCAAGGTGTTTATGAAAGCTGTTTTGCTAAATCCTTCACCACACTGTTAAAATGTGGGTTATGTGTGGTGGGCTTGGGTTTTGTTTGTTGTTCCTTGGTTTTTGGTGGGGTTTTATTGTTTGTTTGAAGAGTGCAAGGGCAGTACAAATCTTAAGTAAGGAAGCAGTGCAAGCAACAAACAATTGTTATTGATGACAATGAAATAACCAGCAAAGAACCTGAAGCCTGTAAGTAGGATATTACACAATAGGCATTAGATAATGGGAGGCTAGAGTGTAAAATACTGGAAGTGGAGAGCTCACAGTGTTTCATAGCTCACAGGACACACTTTATTCTCTGTCTTGGATATGCTGTCTTGAAGATCCAAGAGTGGCTGACATGCTTCAGACCTCTTATTTTAAGATCTAACCATTCTATGGGACAAAGAGTGTTGGTTGGGGTTTTTTTCCCACTTCCATGGTAATTTCTTGTCCTGGTAGCCCCCAGTTCTCTCACTGCAGGACAATGAAGTATGTTGCCCTTCTAAAAAGGTTTTTTTTGTGTGTTCTGTGAGTACTTAGTGCCATTGCATGTCTGTTGAGATCATAGTGACAGGCTCTTTATATTGCAAAATGGAAATTTGCTAAAGTTCATTGTTGGAAACACTTCCATAGAAAAGCCACTTTGAGAATTAGCTTAGGTGCATAGTTCCTGTTGTGTTTCTTTGCAGGCCACATTTTCTTCTATTTTCAGTGCTTTTTTAAAAGAGAAACTTGTGTGAGTTAGCTGAAAGGACAGCTTACTGTAAGAAAGGTCTGTCCAGGATTAGCTGTATGGAGGTAGATGCAGAAACCTTTGGTGCAAATTAAAATGTAACCAGTTGAAGATTTCTTAGAGGAGGTATCAGACTTGCTTAGTACACTTGATTCAAACTAAGGCTTGATGTAAGTCACCGCATCTACAGAAAGAGACCTATAAAACACAAGTATACTGCCTTAAAGCTCTTCTGGAAGAAACAGTTCTGTTAAGGAAATAACGCTGTAAAAATCTTCCCTTCTCCATTCTTGCTCACTTTAAAAGGATATTATTTCTTATACCCAGCTGATGAAGGGAAAGACTGTAACTTCTGAACTATGTTATCAGTAACCATGTTACATGGTATTTTCTGAGGAATTGCTCTGTGGCATTAAGGACCTCAGTAAACCTCCAAGAGGTGAGAATAAAGCCTTTTCCAAGTTTAGTTTTATGCGGTTGAATGTCTCTGGGCCAGCCTACTTCTTATGTTTCATTCCCTCTTTCTGCACTGGAAAAATGATGTAGCTGGTGTTTTTTAATAAGGAAATGGACTTGAAATCATCTGATGGGAGTACTCTTGAGGTAACAGAGTTGGGAGGAAATGAAGAGCCTGTTCAAACACCCTTCCTGTCCAATTGTGAGACCTTTCAAGAGTCCTAGAAAACTGTATCCAGATAGACTCAAATTTTAATTTCAAGCAACTAAAGGTTGATTACAGTGGTACATAGGCCACAGGCAGAGTGTGAAGGTTGAGCATCTTCTTCAGGAGCAGCCCAGCCTCTTAGTATGCTCCTTCATAATGGTGCACATAGTGTAAGCGTACTAGACAGCTCTTCCATTTTACAAGTTTTTTCTTTGTGTGATGTTAAAGCCTTGGATTTCTGTTTGCGTGTTACCTCAGCATTTGCCTGGGCTGTGATATACAACTGTTATTTAACTTTCCAGCCTTAATAAAATTAAACTAAGTTTATTGTATTTTGAGAAAGTCTTTCTTTTATTCTTCTCAGATATCAAAGGGATTGTCTCACTTCAAAGATGTCTTCTGAACCTGCATAATTATTGTGGGTTATACTTATTGCCTCTCTTCATTATTTTCTACCTGTGTGGGTTTGGGGGCTGTGTCTTTGCTGCTACAATGAGGCCCAGAGCTTTCCTGTGTGGGAATTAGTGTTTCTTTTTAATGCAACTTTAGAGTCAGTATTTTATGAGCAAAAATACAATGTATCTGAATCATGCAGAACTTTTAGTTCCCAGTACTTTTAGTCATACTAGCTTTCAGTTCTCAGCACTGATCATTTGAAAAAAGACATCAAAATCTGAACATCAGTTAGGTCTGTATATTTGTCAAATGTGAACACATTTGTAACTTTGCCATGTATTATTTGTGTATGGATTCTAGGAGATGTTAATGGAGGTTTTAAAATGTCATTAGGCCTCTGTGTTTGTGTGTTCCTGTTTCTTTCATCTGAAGTTGCTCAAACCCTAATTTACCTAGGCTTCTCTCTTGACCATTTTTGGACAGGTTTGTGCTACAATCATTGGTCCATCTTCAGCAGTTGTAGTGAGTTTTTAATTTGCCTTTGTATGCAGCCTTGATATGACTTGTCAGACCTCTCTAAGAGAACTGCCTGCCTCTGTAGGGTTTAGGTGTCTTCTCAAAATTTGTCCTTTCCCATTTTTTCTCATACCTGAAAAGTGATATTATTTTGAAAAGAGGTATAAGGTGAAAAGAAGTACCGCAAAATATAATGTGATGGAATTCAGATAAAGATTTTGTAGGCGACATATGTACTTTCTCTGTGTATTTTGTAAAGATGATTATGATCAATTGGTTTCAAATCTTTAAAAGAACCTTGCACTTTTATCGTAATATTATGTATCTTGAGAGTTAAGTTGTATCCTTTTTCTGTGTATGTGTAAGTGTCAGCAGTCCCTACTGGGTTATGGAGTATTGTGCTGTAAGGGAATACATCCATTGTAATCAGCCCTGGCTTACTGCAGAGCTTATTGCTATCCTCTTGAAATCAGAATTAGTATGACTTGATGGTGGTGTAAGAGAGACCAGACTCTAGCCCCATCAGTCTAAACTTTGTGGAAGATAATAAAAGGGAAATACAGTAATGAAATTTTAGTTTCATGTTATAAGACTTCAAGCTAAAGATCTGCAAAATCACTGCTAAACTGGCATCTGTTAGTCACTTAAGAATTCCCAAGTTGTCCTTTGTAACCACCACTATCTTTTGAGTCAGTTTATTCTTCTCACCTTTCTCAAGCTTACACACTGCACTGCAACACTGTACACCGTGCAAAAATTACATAACAGAGTGGTAAGTGTATCTGTCCCTCTAAAAAATACTCTACTGCAGCACAAGTACCTTGTAGTGTAGAAATTGCCATAGTAACTACTCATTTCTTATTGATTAGATGGATAAAAATTCTCATAATATACAAGCAGAGTAACTTGCTGGCATATGGCTTCAGGCTACCCCTGTAGCAACTCTTACTTATGCATTCTCTCCTCTTTCTGCATATAAGAGATTTTTTTAAAATGAATTAGTATTCCTTGAATTAGACCACAAAATAGTCTTTTCTTTTCTGCCACAATGGAGCTTAAATTTTAAGTTAAACTTGATATGAAGCTCACAGGGGAGAATATTGACTCATATTGGCTTGTTACTGGATTGGGACAGATAGATTTCACCTCAGCATGAAATCTGGAAGGAGAAGAGGGGAAGGAAAGAAGAAAGTTCTTCCCTTCCCCGCTGTCAGGGAGACAGCTAACCACTTCACAGTGCTGACCTCTAATGAGTAAAACACAGTATTCTAGTTTGGCAATTTGTGATAAATCTCTTTGGAAGGTGTTCTTAAAACTTTCAGATAGGTTGCATGAGAAAATGAGTCCTGTTTCTTTTGTTTCTCAAGTAATACTATAGATATAGTAATAATTTTCAGCAGTGGCATTGTCGATGCTTACTGAACGCAGGATTAGGCCTACAGTGAGTTATAGTGTCTGACAGCTGTCTTGGTTCATGTACTGCAGTTACTGAGCATACTGTTGTCTCTTGCAATCCTGAAAGATGCTCCAACAAGGCTTCCACCAAGTTTGTTGTAAAAGACAAGCTTTTTGTGTATTCTATCAGGGGACTGAAATTGTCAAGCACTTAGGCAGGATGCCGGATAGAATTAAGCCCAACACATTCTTCCAATGTGAAGCATCAGTTTCTTCAGAATAATGTAAAATGAAAGAACAACACTCAACCAGTTATTGTGGAGTCTTCTGTGAGGTCTAGATGTTGCCTGTGATTATATACATTCTGTATGATTATTTCAGGGTACTACTAGTTAGACATATAGGAGACTGAAGACTTTAGAGCAATTTTTAGTTCAGATCTTTCAAGCTGCTATTACAGATGATACCCATGCTAGCCTGCTTTACTTGGCTTGGAGGCCTTTCTCACCTCTCCAAATTAAAAAGGGTGGGTTAGGGCATCACTTTTACATTGTACCTCCCTTCAACTCCCTTTACCTACCATCTGACAGCCTCATTTCCAACTTTGTGTGTCTTTAAAATTGCTTGAAGGAGATATTAATCCATAGAGCTACAGGAAAAGACACTGCTGTTTCAATAAGCTAGTCCTTCACAGAAAGACTGATCAGGAAAACATTCTTCTCTTTGTGGCAGGCTACAAACAAATGGAGGAAGCTCTTTGGCAGCTGTAGCTACCTTTCATCTTTAACAGGAAGAAATAGGCTTGGCTATTCTTAATCTTTGGCCTGAATTCTTGTGTGCCTTGGTGAATACTTTCACAGGCAGCAGTAGGAAGTTCAGTGTTAAGCATCTTTTGTCTATGTACTGAGGTCTGGAAGATAGGCCCAGAAAGCAGCCAGAAATGTAGATGAGGAAAGAACAACAGTATGTAGTGGATTAGGGAAGAGTTCAGGTTGATAAATTAAGTTTGTTTGTTTTTTTTATATGTTACATCACTTTCCTCTCTCACCCCTTCAACCCAATCTAAAGGGAAATGTCGGGGCCCACATAAGCCTAAATTAGGACAAGTTTGCACAGAGCTTTTAAAGGTCACGTGCAAGACAGATTCAGTATCACTGGAATTCCTGTATTAGCAGCTTGCTGGAGATCATTAAATGGAGCTGGCTGATGAGAACTCTTCCCATGCTGCCTCTGAAGAGCCAGAGAATGTTTCCAGAACACAGCTCGTGTGGTGGTTTGTTTTGTTTTGTTTTTCTCTCAGTCATGAGTATCTATTCCATCAGGGGTCTGTATTGTTGCATTCATCTGCTGGTGCGATGACCAGTCTTGGGTGAACACCTCTGCTACTTCTGCCCTTGTGAATACTTTTTATTGCCTCACCACTACAGCTTAGGAATAATCTGTTTTTCTTCCTCTCACAGAGAAGGAAAGGCTTCCTTCCTTCCTTATAGAACAGCATAGAATAAGATGGAAAAGTGAAAAGTGAAGCCCAAAGACCAGGGGGCCAAGGACTCCAACCTGCTGATTACAAGGCTTGCCTATTTCCTATTGACATGGAACCAGAGAAGCAGCCTTGTACAGTTTTAGGTGCTACTGTTCTGTTCTAGTGCTCTTTTCAAGGACTTTATTTTTGAGGGGAAATGATGATTGGGTAGGTTTCATTCAAGTAAGGAAACCTGCATAGAAGGACTATATTCCAGGGAACTTAGAATTTTATATATTTTTTTAATCAATATATTGTTTAGCGAGTATCATATATTTAGTATTTAGAGCCCTAAGCTTTCAGATATTTGCAGTATTTAGGTATTTCTGTGTTTTACAGACATCTGCAGAGTGTTTTCACCAGCAATCTTGTGCACCGTAACAGAACTAAAAGCTGTATGTGTTAGGCACTGCCAGGTGTGTATGGTGTGGGGGTTCAGTCCCTGCTGGGGGCTGAGCACCCTGTGCCGCTGCCCCCCCCGCCCCAGCAGGATAGGGATACAGGGAAAGCACAAAGTCAGGATTGAGATAAGGAGAACTTAATACGATAACACACAAGAAACGATCAGAACAACATCAATAACAACAGCGAGCAAAACCAAGTACAAAACAAGTGATATCAAGTGAATAAATGGGTGGACCGGACATGAGCGCACCGCTCACCCAGCATCCCAACTGGCACTGGGGGCATGACATCAGCATGGTATGGAATTGGCTCCCCCCAGCTCTTGCTGAAAATTAACCCTGTCCTGACCAAACCAGGACATGTGGGAATCTAAATGCATGTATGTATTTGTGTGCATCTGTAAAATGCATCACATGTGCAAATGCTGAACGCACCCTCACTGGGATTACCCTGTGACTTGCATACTTGCAGGCAAAGGTTCTGAATAAAGAACCTATCCAGAACAGAGTGAAATTTACTCAGTTGCTGTGGGCTTTCAAAGCAAGGGCTGCAGTCAGAATCTGGCCTAAGTAATTAACTTATGAAGGACGGAAAGGAAAAGCAGCATGTGGAAGATGTAATTAATGGGAATGCATAAGTCAGCTCTCACATAATAAATTGGCAGCTATGCCTGAGGTAACTGCCTTTTATTTGCAAAATTCAGCTGGAATTTTTTAAAAGTAACTGCACATTTTCTCCCATTTCAACATGGTCCGGGAGAACAGTACAGTACAAATACCAACCAGAATGCAATAAAATTGTGGTTGTTTTGGTGGTGTTTTTTTTTCAGGCTCAAGGCTATGATCTTATGAACCAATGTCCAAAGGAAAGGAGGAATACATTTTAGCTCAGAAAAAGACAAGTGGTAAAACATTTTAGTGTGGTTTAATATAGAATAATCTAAAAGGACAAGGCAGGAATAACCAGAATAAATAACAGTTAATGGCTAGATATCTGTTTGCAGAATAGATTTAGTAATGTAATTCTCTTAACTTGAGTAAATAATGGTTAAGATGAATTTTCTGAAATTCTTCCGTTTTAAAGGCTTGAATTTTCCCTATCTGAAAGTTTACTGCAGTTTTTCCTGACTAGAAGCATGACATCAGTTGCTCTTTAGATACGCCACAGATGCTGGCAGATCTTCAAGGAAACGCATTCTACCACTTGCCTAGTGCACAGCTCTGGAAAGCTGCAGGATGACACAATGGCTCCCCACACCCAGCTGCTGATTCAGCCGACTCAAACAGCATGCTGGAAAAAAACAGTGCTGTAGTCCTCCCCCCCTCAAAGTCTGCAAGAGGAAGGTGAGACAGTCTTGCAACTGGGAATGGGCTCTAGGAGTAACAACCTAGCATTGGAGTGAGTTCTTCTCACCATAAATCTGACTAGGAGCTTTATGCTTTTTAAAATGGAACAGCCTGCAGACCAGGAAATATAGTTCTCTGTAAAATATTCCTGCTGTAACTAGTCTCTGTATTGCTGACCCCAGGGGATCTTGCATTTGCTGCAGGCTGAGCCTGGTAGGCAGTTTGTTGCTGAACTAAGCCTTTAAATAGACGGCAAGTTTTAAAAAGTACATCCTGCAATTTTTGTGCTGATGAATTTAGAATTATGTTCTAGCAAGCTCAGTACACTCCAAATTAATTAGCAGGGATCCTTTTAACAGGATAATTACTATATCAGCAAGTGGTAGACTCAAAATGAATGTGAGTAGTCTTGGCTTGCATCAACAAGGAGATGTGTTGCAGTTCTACCAGCTGATTCCAAATTCACCCAAGTGTGAAAGGTTTTACACAGTGCAGCTGGTCAGCAGCAGCTCTCTAGCCTTTTTACCTCTAGACTTGAATTAAAATCCCAAATGAAGTTGCATTCTACTATCCATATATCTACCTTACAATGCCATGGCAAACGATGATTGTCTTTTTAAAAATTTTGCTGGAAAAAGGCCCAAAATAAGAAAAGCAGGATGTGTTGCACGTTACTGAAGTATAAATGGTAGAAAGGGTTATGAAGTATGTGAGACTTCCTTCTTTCTTTATAGCTATGCATTTTCTTCATAATATTTCATAATGGAAGAGCCTGATCCTGCAAAGAACAGTAACAGCTGAAGTGTAAACACAGGTTCATGTGTTTGTGTTGGAAAGCTTAAGTAGGTTGATCTTTCAAAGAATAAACATGTAATTGCTTGTTAGGCTCTGAATAAATAAACATACGACTGCTGCAGTGGTGGCAGAAACACTTTTATTCATTCCTGAAACCAGATTTTGTCTTTAGAAAATAAGATTTCATTGGTAATTTTTAATTAGGGAATCTACCATAATTAGGTCTCTTTATATTTGCTACTTTTTTAATATGCTTTTCTGATCTCTTTTAGAACGGGGGCAGAAATTTGTAAAAGCATCTGCCTTTTTCTGTGAGAATAGAACTTTCAAAATCACTTATCTTACTTTCACCTTCTATAAACTAAGCCCAGAAAAGTCAGTGACCTTACACTGATCTGAAGTGTATTCTTGGGAGAAATTAATCAGGCCCTATGTTCACTCCAAACATGAAAGTAGTAAATTAGTAACTATTAGCCATTTCTTTAAAACGGATCTTGATGCTCAACAGACCAGACAATCTCTCAAGTTATTTCATGGCACTTTGTGATGCTTTATGAAATGTGAAGCATAAGCCCAGATCCTTTTGTCTAGATTTTGTCAGACTTGCAGTACCATTTTCTTTCTAGTTAGAATGTATGCTTGAGTCAGGCCACTTTAAAAAAATCATACAAAATGGAAACATTTAAAAAACTTGTCTCAGCTGCAAGCATGGTGAAACCAGGAAAGGAAGTCTTTATAAATGTTCTAGTGTGTGTTTGTTTTTTTCTAACTGAGAAATAAAGGCAAGCACCCTGTAGAAAATGCCTGTGACAAATGCAGTTGTCTTCTAATCTGTGGGGCTGCTTTTTGGGGTGTTGTTTGTATTGGTAAGGTTTAGGTTATTCATGCAGGTCCTTAGTCGTGTGTATTCAGTTTCATGGTGTTGCATAGTGTTTAACTGAATCCAGCCAAAGATGAGGTAACATTTGAAAAATATTTTTCTTCTTCAATTTCTTAAATGAACAACGTTTAGATGTCAGTGACAGTAGAAATCTGTTATCTCCCTTCACTTGCATGTCTGCACAGTTGTCGCTGCTGAAGTTGCTCCCGTACATGGTGAACAAACTGTTGATCGCTCTGTAGTTACAGCCCGACTGTTCAGGTAGAGCTAAATGCTTCTGCACTTCCCATAATAGATAGGCTTGTCCTTCTATTTGAATGCATGCAAGTACATATGTTAGCACAGTGCCATCAAAGATAATAACCAACTTTATAGTGCACCAAACCTTTCTTGCTACTACAAACTATGGCTACAAAATCCCTGTGGATAATATAATAGAGAACTAGTAAAAATGCACCATACAAATGGATTTTAAAAGTCCCATTTCTATGAATTTGCTTCAGAAATTTCCCCTAGAATTTAGAAGAAATTATTAATCTCTTGGTGGAAGGTATGACTTAGGCACTCAAGGTGTGTCTGATCATAGAAATAGGCTAAGCCCTTCTGAAGAACCTGTGGGAAGTGCAACCTCTTTCAAGTCAGCAACTGCTCACTCATCTATTGATGGAGCTTGGGATTCCTCTTTGGGAGGAAAAGCAACAAACTCTTTCATTTCGGTATCTTGGTCATCAGTAGCATGAATATTAGCTTCATAAGGCTCACATGGGCAACAGCTGACTTCTCCTTTCCTGCTCTTCTGCAGAATGGTGGCACGAAAGTCTAATGTTACCACTGCCAAACGATACAATTGCAGAGTCACCACTAGGATATTCTTAGCTGTAAAAAATACCAGCATCTGATTGAATATTCCAAAGTGGCCCATCAGGATTGAGCGCACAATGAAGAAGGGACCGTCCTGTATGAAAAGGCTGACCCCAATGTTCCACAGTTCCGCACTGTACCTGCACAGCAGCAGGCTGGGGATCCGCCTAGTCGAGGCAGCTGGTTTGCAGCCAATATGCTGTACTGGAAATAAAACATAGTTATGTTAAAACAACTTTATATTGGCCTAAAGGGCAGTTGTAATCCAGGGTACTCTGGATTATAAATGCATTCAACTGTGAACAACTCAACATAAAGCATATCCGATTTCTTGGATCTCTTCCAGCAAAACACACTAAGCTCATGTAAAGCAGGCACTTGTGGTCTACCAAACAGGACCAAAAAACCACTTCCCTTTTTCGATCCCATAAAGTTATTGGTGTTTATACACTTCTAGAACAAGAAGCAGAAGTAGATCACCTAATCTTTGTGTAACAACTTCCCTGGGCATTCTTCTGCTAAATCAACATATTAGGCTAATACGTATCTTCAAGGAAAAAAGAAAACCTACCATGCCAAATGGAAAGGAACAGCCTGAGCTGTAGCACTTTAATTTGTTCCTGAGTAAGACCTTGCTTTTAAAAGATTCATCAGGTAGCCATTGTCTTTTTCATGTGTCACAGTAAGAATAAGTCATGTCAATGCAGGGCAGTGTTTAGCATTATGAATAGGAAGAAACTGTGGTCACTGCTTGCCATATAAGACTTGAGCCACAGTTACTTGTTCTTGGCCTTCTGGGTATGAAATTGCATGCAGCTGTTGGAACTTGCATGGAGGTGTTCCCCTTGGCTGTAAGAGTGGTGGTGAGCTAGAATGCTCTTTGTGGCGTGGTGTCTAGAGAAGGATCGTTGGAAAGGTTTGTGTGTGGTAAATGTGGCTGCCTCTTATGAAAATGCATGTAGCTTAAATAACCTGTCTCTCAGGCAGTGGGATTTCATTAGTTTGAAAAAACAGAGCTACTTGCACTGCAGTAACAACTGCCAAACATTTTGGCTTACTGAAAGAATTCTACTGTTTGAGTCAACACTGGGGGGAGGAGGGGGTATGGGGGGAAGATGAGACTTGAGTGGAAAATGAGTTGTAGAATATAGAAACTTGCTGAATCCATTAGGCAAAGCTTCAGCAGCAGCTAATTTTTTAATATGTTTTTGTGCCATTGCTGTTTAATAGTCCGAACTGTGTTGATGTAGTCCAATAATAAGTGCCTAAAATTTTCTATTTTATGTCCTGTTTGATGTGCAAGTAAACATTCAGATGCCTGAATAAAACCTACTGTCTATGCAACTGTATAGATCTACCTAAAATAAACTGTACTTATAGTAAATTTCAGGACAATGTGTTCAATAATTTAACTGGTAAATGTAATTAAGCAGAAAAGCAATAGTCACAGAAAAAATTGCACAGTATAAGAGGCTACTTAATTTGATGCTATGATTATTTAAGTACTGTTTGAATTTATTTGGGCAGTTGTGATGTGTATGGGGGTTTTTATGTTGGTGGTGCGGTGTCTTTTGGTTGGTTGGTTTTTTTAAACTTGATTGTGCATCTTTAACAGAATATATTTTACCAGTAACAGAAATTTGAAATGTGATTGCATCAGGTTTTTTCATGAGGTGAGCTGCTGAGCTGAAATGCTGAAATACTTTCATTATTTCAGTGCTGAAAACCATCTAGTGTTATCCATGAAGGAAAGGCTAATGAAAAATTCCTGGAATAATTTTATTGTTATTATTTTATTATTTTAGTCTGTGTTAACCTAGTCATCAATTTTATATAAGATGCTAGTGAGGATAACATATCTTGGACTGGTATAGTTGAGTTGCAAACTTATAGTGATTGGAAGCCAAAATGGTTGGAACAGATGATGAGGCAGCTTTCATTATCCTTCTTGGCCATAGAGAAGCCCTTTCTGCCTAGGGACAAATACAAGCTTGAATTGGCTGAATCTTGGACTTTTTAGAATAAGATAAGGGTGTACAGTCCCGACATGATATGGTCCTTTAGATTTGCTGTGAATAACCAATTTCTCCTGTGATATCAACTATGTTCTCGGCTGTGCTCTTCCCTGTGGTTAACAACCATCTGTTTCTCCATAGCATCTAGTAACCCACCTGGATTTGACCCATAATATAATCCAAGACCAGGTCTAAGTCAAGAGCTCACAAAGTGAAGTTTAAGACAGTAACAGGCTACTGGAACAGATGCTCCAATACAATATTTCTTCTTCTTCTTTTTTTTTTTTTTTTTTTTTTTTTTTTTTTTTTTTTTTTTTTTTTTTTTTTTTCTTGGAAGTAGAGAGTTTTATCAGGGAGATCAGAGGCTAGCCAGAAACTAGGGTTTCATCAAAATAAACCATTGTGGGCTTTCTTCAAAAACCCATCATTGTCATATGAATTGCTCTCCACCAGAAGTCCTTGGTAGAACCTGTGGCATGCACAGCCACAAGACACGCTAGCAAAAACTTCACACATGTGGTCTCTTTTTTTGTCTGTGTGCAACTACTAACCTGCAAGATCAAGTGGAAACTGTAACATACTCCAGGTCCATACAGCAAGAATTGCATTTATGAGAACATAATTATTCCTATGGGAGGGGAAAAAAGTGATAACAGTGAAGACACAGTTTCCTTATGTGGTAACAAATGTTTCCTGTAGTATTTGGAATGTAATTTAAAGGGTGGCTGAGCAAAACAGTGATTGACTAATGCATGCTTTTGAGATGTAAGACTAAGGAAAAGAGGCACCTTTTGGTATGGAATTTTTGCTGTTCAGGCTACATGTTCCAGCTGTGTAATTACACTAAATACCCTATGCTATGGTTCTAATGCTAAGCATATGGAAATGGACTCTGTGGTTCAAAGAAGAGATACATCTTTACCCTTGTAGTTATTACACATTCCTTGCAAGCCTGAAGCTTCTCTGCCAAGTGGGAAGGACCTCTTTTCCTGCTGTAAACCCTTTTCTTTGATATTTGAAAAAAGAAATAAAATAGTATGTCTATGAATCTTTCTTTATGACGGATGTCCACAGCTCATCTCTTGGTGCTGTGAGGGGGAGATGAGCTAACTTTCTCTGGGAGAGATCACAATGTTGAAAATTCACACCAGACTATGCCATCCCCTTTCTTCTTATCTTTGAACACTTTGTCAGTCTATCATGAAAAAGGTACATATGAGATAACCAAAGAAGCAACGTGGATGATGAATCACTAAAGCTCTAGTTGCTTCCTTGCCGGTCTAAAACAATTCATTAACCTGAAAGAGGCTTACTGTGTATCCAGTGCTTCAGCTCCTGCAGCTGTAAGAACTGACACTGGACAGCAGTTATGCTAGTTGTTTGGCTCTTTGTACCCTTTTGTTGTGATGGATGTGACATGCGGACAAGTAATCCCTAAAGTCATAGGACTGACGGGTCTTTTACAGAGGGAAAGGTGAGAGTAGGAAAACAGCCCTTGAATGTAGCCTTCTGTTATTTATGGGAAATATGGTTCCACCAGTCTGAACGCCACAGATCATGCAAGCAAATCTTCAAACAAAACAAATATCTTGCACTATGTAGATTATGTCAGCAAATAGTCCTTACCGAACATCTTCAATATCCAAGGTTTCACTAGCAAATTCAAGTATATCTGCTGCTGTTCCCACAAACATGAGAAGCAGCTGAGACAATTGATCCCGGGTGATTTCAACTCCAATGGGTAGAAGCCATCTCCCAACTACTAGTAGCAGTAGAAAAGTTTGGTGGAGGGCCAGTGTCCATACAGTCTCACAGATTGTGGAGAGCTGATTCACAAAGACTTTAGCCTGTTTAAAAGACAACAACAATAATGTAGTGTAACTTTAGGAGACTGATGCTATAGGCATCTTCAGAAACTGTATTAATCCTTAAGCCTGCTTTTGTTTAGTCATTGGATTACAGCAAATAATTTTTATGTGACAGCCATAATTTGAAAAATGCACATTAATACAAACTTCGGGTAATGAATAGCAAGTCTTTCTCTGTATACTACTCCTGTTCTTATTTTTCAGCTGAGCATTATCTTTTGCAGAACCATCACCCAGGTACTTTCTAAATTCAGTTACTGAGATTTCAAAGAGAATGGTAGGAGAGCCTCCTCTTCACACAGAGATTTGTCCTTCCAACAATAGTTAGTATGCAGCATGCTGTAGGCCATTTTCACAATATGGCTTTCTGAAACTATTCTTTTACTTTCTTGGTTTTACTCACTGTGTGAAGAGCTTGCCTCAATAGACATTAACAGTCCTCTCTAATTGCTCTAATATCACAAGACCTCTACTAGGAATAGGAAAAGATATCCCACCGTCTGAATGATGTGGTGATCTGTTCCCTCACTTCCATGACTGCTGTCTCTGGATTGATTGAAGTCTTGGTTGCTGACGTTCACCTGAACTGCTCCAGGCTCATTACCACAGTACTGTTGTGAACAAAAAGATCATACATGCATAAACATCCCACGCAGGCAGCAGATGCGCTCTGTGGCTGAAATAGTCCTGTTTTGCTGAACTGCAAAGAGTTCATTTGTGAAAGTCAGTCAATGTTTACAAAGGTATGTGCTCACTCTGACCGTAACTCCCTTATTCAGACAGGAGGAATTCCTCTCATGAGGACAGGAGTGATGTGTTGGTAGGTCCCTGGGAAAGTGTAGGATTGTACTGTAGAAGATGTAAATTCAAAGGCTGATGGAGCAGGTGACACTTTTGTGCTGTTAAGACCGTGTTCTTTGAGTGCAGTCTGCCTGCGGCTCTCCTGAACAGGCTGCTGGGTTTCCTACATAGTCTCTCTCTGGCTAAAACAGTAAAAGAGGGT
Source organism: Eurystomus gularis (assembly GCA_013400335.1). Classification (NCBI taxonomy): domain Eukaryota; kingdom Metazoa; phylum Chordata; class Aves; order Coraciiformes; family Coraciidae; genus Eurystomus; species Eurystomus gularis. The sequence goes on along the minus strand of VZZY01025334.1, from coordinate 161,169 downwards.
AAAAATAGCCATGGTCAGTTTCTATATTCAAACCTGTTCTCAAAATATTTGCTTCTCATCTCTACTATCCCAGAAATGTTCTCTAAAAATGCCATTATTTCATTCTTCTGTATGATTGTCTCAAGGCTGAAACGAATGGAGCTGGGATAGGATGTTTGAGTTGTATTCTTCACCAGCACCCTCCCCTCCTGCCAACCCCCAGCTGTGCCTTAGTCTGCAAGGAAATTCATAATGTGAGAGGTGAGATTCAGAAATAGTTAAGAAAAATGGGCCTGTGTTGTTGCCTACCCCAGCAGAATAATTTTTTTAAAAAAAGGATATTTTTACTTTTTCCAAGTATTCAGTGCTCTAGGAAATCAAATGTTGGCTAAAACACACTGTTACTTCAACTGCAGTAAACCAGTGGTGGAAGAGTGTCCTGTTTGAGGTCTGCAGCATTGCACTGCCCTTCTGCCTTCATACCCAAGGCTGACCCTGGAGCAACAGGGGTATGATTCTAAAATCTATCTTCGTAACAATCACTTAACAACTCTCTTCATTGTAATAAAAAAGGGGACAATTAGAAAATCAAACCATGCTGTTATGAAAGACTTTTATCCTCTCCTATTTGTGCCAGAGAACACCAGATGATTTGCATTTCTCCACTGGGCTCCCCACTATTTTATTGCATGGGGAGTGATTTTCTATAACAATCGGAATGTGCTCTAGTGCATACTGAGTAGCTGTGTTCAGCATAACACCTGCCAATATAAAGGCAACAGATTCCAGCAAATGTCACATTCTAGCAAATTTCAGATTCCACTTTGATACTTTACATGATATCTGCTAATGTTGCTCAGTATCTGGGTAAATGCTGCCTCTTGCCTGACCTTGTCATAGATAAATGGAGCAACTTCCCGCAGTCTGAAAAATCTGGAAAAAAGTCAGTGCTTGTTGCTTTTAGAATTGGTGGTAAAGGCTCTTAAACTGAATGCTTGCCTTATTTGGATGGTGAGGGTGAGAGCATTGAAACATTGATACACAGATGTGGAGAAGATGGTATTTCCATTTGGAAGAGGGAAATCTAAAGTTTTGGACATGGAAACAGTGAGATGGAGGGCCTGGTACTCTGACTGGCTACAGCCTTGTAGGGGCTAATCTGTCTAGGTTAGCCCTTCAACCAAAGAAGAGAGACAGAACAGAGTATGTTGTTCAGAGGACGTTTCAGAAATGAAACCTTTTCATCTGTTGCCTGTAGAAAAAGTCTAAAGCCTATGGAGACCAGCCCCTGAGATCAAAGTTAGCCTTTCTGAGTAACCCCACAGGCAGTGTGACACAGTTGACTGAGAAGACAGTAACCTGAAAATATTGCATAACTTGTGTAACTACCCCAGAATGAGAAAGAGCGTATCTACCTTGTAACAAGTAGCCTGGGCAGGATGAAGGGACTGCTAACTTGTGCTAGAGGAGGAAGGCTAATTTACTTTGACAGCCTTTGGTTTATCATGAATTCTGCATTTGAGCTCACTCCTCTGCCCCCTTGCCCAGTCTGGCAGGGGTGAGAGGAGGGCAACCATAAACCTATATTAAATTTCACATCAGAGTCTGGAGACTTTTTGTTTGGATTTTTTAAAGCTCCATTGCTCAGGAATTAACTTGGTGAATTTGAGGCAGGCCACACGTAAGACAGCCTGCTGCATTTGCTGTATGTGCAAGGATAGTGGAACTTGCTTCTCAAACACTGTGAGAACTCCCAGCAAGTAAATCAGGTGGCTGAAGGACAGGAGTGAAATGGGAGCCTGTAGCAGTTATGCTGTGTGGGTAGCAAGGTGTGAGGGTGCCACTCAGCAGACCCATGGCTCTCCCCATGCCAACAACTGAGAGCAGGTAGCTCTGACAGTACCAGAGTGGCTGGTCTGCTGGAGGGAGGTGGAGGAGAGCACACCATGGCTTCCATCTGGCTTGCAAGAGGGCCTTTGTTTTGTTTTGTTTTTCCAGTGGCACAAAGGTGCAGAGAATACTTTAAGAAAATGAATTCACTTTATCGTGTCTCGTGTAGGTTCTTTATATGTAATTTTAGCCACTATGCCCAGCTGAGTGAGGGGTTGCTGTCTCAGTGCAAGGCTCTACAAACTCTGACTGAACAGCACTCCTCAGGGCTGGGTCCATGCCTCTTCTCAGCTGCACACCAGCAGGAAAACTGCGTCTGCAAAGCCAGTTGTTGAAGTGGCCTCCCTATTTTTAATTTAACTATGTTCATATCTGGTTTGGGTTTGTTTCTCTCTGAATATTTACTGAGTGGTGATTGCAGTGGTGATTGAGTTGAAAGTTTGGAGAAGAGCCTTTATTTTCATCGTGTATATGCATGTAAATAGGACTGCTGGTGTATTTGCCTAGCCAATTATGTATGTGCAGTGACTTAATGGGAATGTGGCAAGGAGAAAGTGAATACTAAGTTTCCCAGGCAGTTGATAAACATGGTTTACCTCTTTACTGCTAGAGCCCAGTTACTCCTAGGTATTGAGGCTGTGTGCATAGCTAAACAAAAATGATTTCTGTTTTTTTACTGTGCAAAAATAAAGCAGGAGAAATTGCCCACATTTTGCATAAATTCTATTTTTTTTTCCTTTGTTTCTTCTGAGATGAAGCTTATGTTCCTCTGATTTATAAAACATCTAATCTAAACGGAAACTCTGTTGCATGACATGGTGGTGTCCTAATGTGTGGCTGCAGAGAGCTCAGTGGCATTGCATGGGTGAAATACTGAACTAGTTCATCACATTTCTATTTGCATGTTATTCACAATCCATTATTCTCAAATAAAAAATAGGTTAGCTAAAACTTGACGCAACAGGTCCAGCATTGAGATGGTAAAACTGACACTTGAATACCAAGGCAAAGTACCCTCAATCCTGTTAATGCGCATGGAGGCTGGCAGCCTGAGTACTGGTGGAAGAGGCCAGTCCTTCCCTGGAGCGGGTCCTCTGCCAAGCAACAGGTACCTCGCTCAGTCTCTTCAATTTTCTGGAAACAGTGTGGCCATCACTATGGCAACATGCGTGATGTCAGAAATTCAAAGCAACCGTGACGGCTTCATTTTGCTCATACAGGAAAGCTGAAACTTAAAACAAGGAGGAAAGATAGCTTAAGCTGTTTTCCAGATTGAGGAAGATAATGGGTATGGGAAGGAAGAAATAGAGAAAGATGTAAGAACACTTTTAGGAGAGTGATACACTAGAATTTTACCTGGTAAGAGAATCCCACCTCAGAATGAGGCTGAGGGAATAGGCAGTAATATTCACTATTTCCTTTAAATGTTGGGAGTTAAGGTGGTTAAAAAATAGTTACAAAATTTACCAAGTATCTATCTTATTACTGACTGGGAAGCCTACATCAACTACAGCACTGATAGTCAGGTGCGCCCTGCCAAAGGTGGTCAGTTCCTGTGTTCTGTGGCAGTGATGCGCCAGGAATTTGAAAAGGTAGTAGAGGTATTTGTTTATCTGAGATCTTACATAACATTAATAAAGAATGTTTGGGGGTTTTAATAGATTAAATGGTTTTAATTTTCTTGCCACTCTATTTTGCAGACAGCAATTTTTTCACTCAGTACAGTTCAATTTACTTTATAGTCTCTCTGAATGTGTATTTCATCCCCAAATACTTTGCCGCAAAGCAGTACTTTCTATGCAGTCAGTATTTCACTGTTGATATATGAATGGTATTACTTATGTCCAGTTCTGCAGTACTCAGAGAGGCGAAATTGCCTCTGTCTTTGGGAAGAGAGACTGCAGATTAGCACAGCCCTTAAATAACAGCACTGACACAAGCAGCTGATGTTTGCTGTAAAAGATTCACCACAAGATCAAAGTTCCACTGCCTTAAAGACCACAAATTGTTTTCATGGTGTATGTATTAAGTCTGTGGATCTAACAACCGCATAATTACCCATTCTGTTAGTAGTTTAATAAGGAAAATCCAAGCAATACTGTAGTATGAGGAGTTGTGCTAGTCTGGGTGTTGTGTCTGAGATTAATTGTTAGGAGGGCTGCTCCCCTTCTGGAGGTATTGTTTTTGGATCTATTAGATTGTATGGTTCCAGAACTCTCTATCCTGTCTCTCCAGGTATAAACTAAGCTGTTAACTTGATATACTCCCTCTTTAATTCACAGTAGCAGTATATCAATAAGAACAAAGTATGCCATGTTCTAACATCATTTTGGGAAATAAACTGCTGCCTTTAACTACAGAATTAGCCTGTTTCTTGGACCAGATTTAACTATGACAAATGTTCTCAATATCCACATTACCTGTCTGTGACTGTTTAAGGGGATTTGGCAAAACAAGAAGACAATAAATTCCTGCTGCTGTATTTAGAAAAAGCCTCAGGCATTTTCAGTATAAACACAATTTTGAATATTTGATTATGCTTCGGTGAGCTCTAACAATGTTTCAAAGGAGAAAATGAGGCACTATGTCTTCCTAGTCTAATTCATGTGTTTTCTTCTGTTACTTTTTTGCTCTAGCTCCTCTCAGGCCCTTTTCTGCTGTGGATGTAAGGTACCACATATGTGCAAATGCTGGCACAGACAAAATCCTCTTTTCACTACATAGAAATGCAATGGGGACTTGAAAGCAGCCTGCGTGAGGAGCTGATTCACTCAACGTGAGCTGCTGGGCTAAGTGGCTCTGTCCTGGCCCTGACAGACCCCATCTGCCAAAACAATAATTACCTTTAAAATTTTTACCATGTGTTTTAGTCCTGAACTGGAATCCAGACACCTCCTTCCCAGATTACTATACAGCACAAACAAAGGAAGGATATAAACATTGTCAAACTGCCATGTCCTCTATCTGTGGTAGTAATCAGTGAATATTCCCCTAGGTTGCAGCAAACATGAGGTAATTTGAGTTTAAGACCCTGTTCAGTGATACCTGTCTCAGTTTTGGCTTTCTTAGAGTTGTGATATCTGCCTGCAAGTGCTGTGAAACTCATACTTTATTTTACAAAGGCCTCTGAAGCAACAAAATTCTTTCACCATCCTGAACAAGATTCACGCTGGTAACCTGGGGGTGAAAGGTGGTTTTTCAAGATTGTAGTCCTCAGTTCCCTAGACAAATACAAATAAACAGTCTCATTTTTAGCTAGGAATTAGGCTCATTGTTGGTAGTTAGAAAATGCAGAGTCATAGTACAGCTGTAGCTGGACTGGGAGACCCACCAGTATAAGAGAAAATTGGAACAAGACCTGGCAGACATCTGTCTATATGCCTAAATCCAACCCATCAAATAATGCATCAATTTCAAAGTAGTCCATCTTTTCTCATCATAAATACCTGAGTCCCATGATGAATTTCTAGTAGCCATAGTGATGGTACTGTGCAAATCAGATATAAAAATATTGCTGGTGAAAACCTGTGAAGGAAGAGAAAAGATAGCTCAGTATTATCATATCATAAATCCTATCATTATCTGCATTGAAAAGTATCTTGTGCCTCCTACCATTTGGGATATTAAGAAATAGGGTAACTGCAAATAAGAGTCGAATTCCTCATGCTGTCAGTATTATGAATCCTAGGTTTATTTGTACATCCATCTAAGATCATATGTGGAAGTTTATTTAAAATCCCTTTTTAAGAACTAGCCAATGCACTTTGCTGTTTGTACTTCCATCACAGCATTCTCTGTACTTAAAATAAAACAAAAAGCCTCCAGCTAACATGCTCTGATTTCGTGAAGAGTGAATTAATACATTGAGTCATTTCACTGAATGATGCTGGGATAAAGGCTGTTGATCAGGATCCTGTGCACTGACACGGGAAAGGTAGAAATAGCATCAGTTTGCCTAAAACAAATACTTCTTCAGTAGGAGGTCTTTCAGTGGAGGCTAAAACAGTTTATGAAAATGGGTCTTGGCTTTGTTTCCCCATTTGTACTGGCAATCATATAATTATTTAGGATTTCTGTCTCTAGTTCTTCTCTTCCTGCCAGTCTTCTATAACTTCTGATGGTGAAGCTTTATTATTTTCTGCTTCTTGAGCTGAGTTTATTCAGCAGTACTTAGAGAGGTTTCGTTACTCTTTCTGCAAGCACCGATTCTGGTGAGGATTGCTGAACTTATTAAACACATAACAGTTTTGTTTGGGGCAGTCGTTTTGGCAATTCCTGTCCTTTTGGAGTAGGAATGAGGTCTGATGTCACTGATGTTCTGCCTAGCTCTGCTGCAGTGTGGAGCGAGCAGTGCTGCAACACTGCTGAGATGCACAGCAGCCTCTGCATCTCACGTATGTGTAGTGGCCCAGGATAGGGCAGCGGAGTCAAACTCCAGATACTTGCTTGATTCCTTCTAACCTGTCATTGGCACATTCTGCAGTGAATTCAAATCGCTTATAAGTATGTAGCTGCAGGAACATTTTGGTCAAATGATGTTGCATTTATTGTTTGTTCCTGTTCTGAATATACCTTTTGTTTTCGTAATCATGACTTTTCCTCAATATTTAATCTCCACTGGAAAAAACCTTGCTGCTCAGGAAAATGACTGAGTTGCTGAGCTGCTATGAAATGTTTCAAACAGTCTGTTCCAAATAAGATAGTCCAGGTTTGGGGTTTTTTTGAGTGGTGGAGTTTTTTTTTAGGGAAGTGAGAGGGTGTTGTTTGTTTTGGCAGTGGGGTTTTTTGTTGCCCTTTAAAAAAAAAAAAAAAAAAAAGCAAGCTACTGATTCTGTGGGGTTTCAGTCTGGTTATTTTAGGAGAGAACACACCTCTCATTTGAACGGGACAGCTAACATATTTTACGATATTTCCTGTAGGAGCACATGAAAAATCCATCCAGCTGGCAGGTCAGCAATACTGAGCTAATGATACCAAATCAGGCCAGGAAACTTTAGGGGCTTTAACCCTGTCTTTCTTTCAGGAGGAGCAATCTAGAGGAAATATTATGTGGCCAGGACCACAATATACTCTTTCTCCACACATGCCATTTAATTTTTTGTTCTGGTGTAAGAAGTAACAGTCTTATGTCAATAATGAATGGAGAGAATATGAGGCTTTTGGAGGCAGGTGAGACTTGTGGCACAGTTTGGCCGTTCCTTGGGTTACTGATTGTAACTATAAATGCAGATGATATTGCCAGTTCTGATTGTGACCATTTTCCACCGGAGCACTGTTATTGTGATGCAAATAGATGCTGGCCATTTGTCTACAGTTCTTACCTATAAACATTCTTTACTGTGCTGCTTAAAGTGCTGGACTGCAGCCATTTTCAAAATTTCCTTCTAGCTAAATTCAGCCCAGTTTTCTAGCACATGTATCCATCTAAAATGGATCTGTTTTCTGCATCTATTTTTCTTTGGATTTTCCAAAAGCTGCCAGGGAAATGTTCCTTCACAACGACTCTGCTGCTGCCTCCTCTCCCCAGTGAATCGGGTCTGCTCACTTTGTCTCATAACTGTGCGTTTGGAATACTGCTGTTGTTAAATTTTCCTGTGTCCCAAACTTTATTGCTGCTTTTATTACATTCAAATTTAGAGCATGGAACACTTGTGTGAGTTGTCACAGAACATTGCTTCTGATAATGAGTTTCACAGGTTGCAACGGGCAGGAATTTAAGATCATTGAAATAGTCTAGGGCTGGTTTTGTCCTGGATTTGTCTCGGAGCCTGCCTGCAGTTTCATTTTTTAAAAATGAAAGGTCCTAGTAAAATCTTGACAATTAGTTACATGACCACTTCCTTTATACAGAGCATTTGTTTTGGCTGACTGAGCGCTGACGAGCTGTAGATGATTGCAGTAATTCTTCAGATGCATGTAAGAACCCACATTCATGGACAAACTGCTATGACTAACTTTTTTGTTCATTTCTCAGGCATCCCTTCATGCATGAAAGTTCCCCTCTGGAATAGCCTTCCAAATCCAAGTATTTAAGCGGCTCTTGTATTTCAAGAGTATTGCTGCTCATCTTTTATTTGTCACTGAGTTTTTCGGTTCATGCACTAGCGTGGCATTAGCACCGTTGCAAGTAGCAGACACAGGGAATGCAGTCCCAGGGAAGGAGGTGCAAACCAGGGCATGGCAGGACAGGGTAAGAGGTGCGTGGAACAGCCTGTGTGGTCCCTCAGCACTCCTCTGCACCTCACGTGGGTAGTCCCCAACACCTTGTTGCTTAGGAGGTGCCCCCCCCTCCCGCAGCCCACCGGAGCAGCAGCTCTAGAGCACGCATATTCTGCCTGCACCTATTCTCACTTTTTTCAGCCGTTACTAAGAATACACGCACAGAACTGTATTGAGGGTGGCTCCTAAGTAGCCTCTTGAAAAACTTCCCCTCCTGAAAGCCCTCTGGATTTAGCGATGGACTAGCCAGGGCTTTACCAGTTTGCCACCCTCCACCCCAGGAGAAGACGCAGTCCCTGGAAGCTGGCAGAAACAAAGCCAGGGCAGCACTGCTCTCGGGCAGCAGCCTTGCATCTGCAGCAAAGTACACGCAAAGAAGCAAGAGGGGCTCCGCCGGAGCCGGCGGGATATGCTCACCATTTGTAGCCTCTGCCTTGCTTAAACTTGAGGGTGAGCCCTGTCTCCAGGCACAGGAGAAGATTGAGCAGTGCCAGCAGCCAGTACTTGGGTTCTTTCTTCACTGCGGTCACTCTCCAGACCCCGATGAGAGAGTGCAACACAAAGAGCAGGCGAGTCACCAGAGCATTGAGCAGCACCATCAGCTCCATGCTGGAGCAGCCCCCTCCCCTCTGCCCCGCACCGCGGGGGCCCAGCTCTTTCTAGCAGCCCTGGGAAGTTGCCCTGGGAATCCCTGGGAAGCCTGCGCACCACAGGCACACAGATCTCTTCTCCACTTCCATCTCCACAGAGGGGCCCATTATAACAAAAAAGAAACAGCGTTGCCCCTCCCCCAGACTTCCTGAAAACTTTTTAGAAGGAAAGGGAAAAAAAAACCAAACCGAACCACCAAAAAGGCTCACGCTTCCAGGCTCCAGCGGCCGGCCCGGAGCTGGCCCCGGCCGGGAGGAGGGCTCCTCTCTGTGCCCTCCACCAGCTGCTTGAGGGCTCCACGGCGGGGGGATTCTGCCTCACCCCGCCACCATCTCTCTGCTGGCCTCGCTTGCTGCTCGCATCTCGTAGATTTCTAGCGAACAACGTGTAAGGAGCATTCTTAATTTGAATCTTGCTTCGCTGCATCGCTGCGACTGCAAAGCCCTCTTTCCCCTCCCCCCGAAAGATAGAATTCATAGTTGGGGGCTTTAAAAATTGTTGATGTAACTTTGCAATACAGAAAAACCGAGTGCCGAGTACAATACTGGAATCCTTGTGTGCAACAGAAATTAGAAAAGCCAACCAGTACTGAAATCTAGTCAAGCTACTATATTGTATAGTCTACACCCTGCCTCAAGACTGAGAAGCAGCCCTGCTGAGGAAGTGCAGAAATCAGGCTGAAATCTGGGCTAACGTTAATGTTACCGAATAGGCTGATGGGGACATACACAGAAAACACACAGATTTTTGACTGTTAGGTCAGTTACCACTAGCCCGAAGTTCAGTATCGTCTGTGGCAAGATTTTATAAGAAGTACAGAGTATGTTCAGAAACTGTTTTGGTGTTTCTCATAGCAATTATGTATTTTATTTGAATTTACACTTGAGTAACCAAAGACAAATTTCTCCTTGAGTGAAACTGTCACTCTGTTGCTGCAGTTTTGTGTTAACTTACTGCCAAGCACTTAAGTTGGGATACACCATTGTAAAAAGCAAGTAGAGAATCAAGTCCATGTAAGGTACCGGTGCTCCGAAGGTCCTAACTTCCTAGCTGATTTAACTTCTAATATCCTATTTGCCTTTAAACACAAGGAGATATTCCAAGAGTTGTGACCTTTGTAAGAAGGTCTTTTTCCTCAGTTGCTACGATCCAAGTTCTCCTTACTGCAAAACCTTTCTTTCTCCATGAAGGGCTGAATTTGGTGCTGGCCAGCTGATATCCTTGGGGCTGGGGGGAGATGACGGAGAAGACTACTTAAAAAAAACCGTGCCTAGTAAAAAAGAAAAACAAACGGGCATTCCACAGTATAGATCACTCACTCAGGAAATGCCTGAGTAAATAAATGGGCTGTGCCTTTTTGAAACAACAAAACCAAGTTCCTCACGCTCAGAGGAAAATTAATTCAAGTAAAGGGCCTACTACTGATAATGCCCTGCCAACAGCCACCCTGCCATATCGTGCCTTGAGTACTGTTGGTTCACAGTCCTTCCGTTGGTGTTAAGGTCAAACCTAGCTGAAGAGGAAACAGGCAACAGACAATTGAGAAATTGTTTAAACAAGATACTCCTCTGTGGGAGTGCTTGATGTCTAATAAATGACATGAGGGAAGTGGTATGGCTAATTGTTCATGGAGATCATAACAGTGCAGATGTCACAAACTCAAAGATGATGATCAGAAGGACATTTCCATGATATCATGCATTTAAGAAGGATGTGGTGAGTTTTGCTAATAGCAAGTGGTTCTGCATATTAAAGACACTTTGGAGCTGAACTGCTTAACCAGGTAACCTCATCAGTGAACAATCTATACTTCACATGGGTAAAACTCCAAACTTAAGTAGGAAGAATATATATTATTTGTCCAGTTGACCAGTGAACCATGATAGCAACACAACAGGCTGAGTAGAGGGAGGGAGTAAGTAGGTATGGATTGCTTCAGTTATTCCATCTAGAAGAGGCAAAAAATTGCATGGCACACTTGACAGAGTACATTTTTAGAGGTCTCAATGGCTGTTTAGTGGAGCAGTTGGTTCAGGAGCCCATGAGGGCAATACTTGACTTTAATCCTGAGTGGTTTACAGGATATGATGTAGAGAGTAACAGCTGAAGAGCTCCCCTGAAATGGAGATCTTAATGTGCTTAGATTCAGCATCTTCCCAGGAGTAAGACAAACTAGAATTCTCTACCATTGCTGTGCTCAGCTTCAAAAAAGAAAACTAGACAACAGATCAGGAAGCTTGTTGAAAGTAAGTCAGATGGCAGACCTAACTCTTTGCAGGGAGTATGGATACTGTTTCCATAAATCACATGGGAAGTTCAGAGAAAATAACTGTGTATCAAGAAAAACTTGAGAAAGAGTGAGAAGAAGCCAGCGTTGGCAGGATAAGTGAGATGGCCAGAGCAAGAAGTTATCCTTCAAAAAGCTGAAGTAGTGTCCAGATGAAGAAAACTGAAAAGATTACAAAATCTGGCGAGTTAAGTGTACTAACATGATAAGGCTCACTGGAGGAATGTGAAGGACAATTGGCAAAAAGCATAATAACTAAAATGTCTGTTATTTGTTCAAACATGTTGTGAACGGGAAGTCTGCTAGGGAATTGTTGGGTCAGTGAATGGCTTAGGGGGTGATAAGGCTCTGCAGGAGGAGCAGATGAACTCTTTGGAGTCCCACCACGAGTACAGATGTACGTTGTAGTATGGGACAGCACTGACTCCTGCTCAGAAGTTTATAGAATTAGTGGTTGTTTTTCCTTATGATGTTATATGTACTCATGTTCCACTAATTCTGTTCTTTTCATAGTTTCTACTAATTTACAGCCTACATTTGTCAGGCTAATTGATCAGATGCTAGGGAATACCTGGGGGAGAAACTTTGTGTTTACCTTGTCCTTGTACTCTTTCCCTAAGCATGGATTTAGGTCTACTCTTGGAGTCAGACAGTGGAATAGATAGACCTTTGCTCTGACCTGAAATGGCTACACTTACAGAGACTTTTTAGTCCCTAAAGAAACTGACCTGCAATGAGAGCAGGACAGTTTATATATATATATATATATATGTATGTATGTGTGTGTGTGTGTGTGTATATATATATGTATATATATGTGTGTGTATATATACGGTAGGTTGGTAGTGTCGGTTGGATCCAAGCTAAAAGCAAGACTCATGTCTGTATGGAGTGGTCTGCTAATGATACACCTTCCCCTTATTTCTGTCTGGAAACCTAGTCCATATGGATGTTGAGAACTGTCTGTGAACATCTGATAGTTACATGCTTCTAGATGAGCTGCTGTACTCTGGCAAATCATGGGCACGATGGTACGAACATGTTGTGTGTGGGATTTTCATCCAAGATGCCCTGGCAAGGTCTAAAGCCTGTATCTTCCATGTAATAATAAATTGCAGCATGTCTGATGCATTTGCGAAATGTTAAGCCATACTGTGCCCCCAGAACTGGTGACCTTCTGCAGAAATAGGAAATCTGGCACTTCAAAAAGCTATGCCACAGAATATTTGCACATGCATTGGTCCAATTTCTGCTTTTAGGCTGAGTCACTATGCTGATTTCACTGATTTCATTACCATCTGAAATTGCACCAGTTCCCAAGAATAAACCAGGGTTGGAGATGGATCACAAGCTGAATGCAAGTCAGGAGTACCATGGTGTTGTGAAACGGATGGTCACATCATCATGTAGATATGGAACTGAAACCTGCAAACTGTCAGTTCTCCTCCACTTGGGCAGGCCATAGCTGAAGTGCTGCCTTACTTTTGGTCAGCTGGGGAGAATCCAGTGGAGAAATGCTAGAGTGTTTCTGTAGTAGGAAATCAATAATTTGCCTAAACAAATGGTTCATTTTTAAATAGCAAAAGTGACATCCTTCTTACTTTGCAGTGCTTATAGAATCAAAAGACCCCTGTTCAAGCATCTGGAAGACTCCAGTTTGGGTAGTAGTGCAGTGGTTGGAAATCCTGTGAGGAGGAATTCCTGTACAGAAGTTCTGGGGGTTTTGGTGATCACGTGCAGTGTTTGGTTTTTTTGAGGGTGAGCACTGAACAAAGGAGATTGTCTCACAGTTTACTTCTGTTGCTTGCTTACAAACTGGAATGTTTTGGCAGTGAAATTTGGGGGTTGATGTGCTGACTCTGCTATCACCATTTTATGCTGCCATCAGTTGCCTGATCGCTGAACTCAGCAACAGCCCCTCAGAAGGCTTCTTTCAGACAGTCCTGCCATAGGTTCCTGTGGGCCCAGCTCCTCCGCTGCCCACTGTGGTGCCAGCATCACCTGCTGGACACAATGGACAGAGATGGCTCCTTAGTGGCCCCTCACATGGAAGGACACCACTGAGAGAGCTCAGCAAGATGCAACCAGCCCCAACAGAAGCCACACCCAACAGGAAGCTCTTCCAACTGATCGGCTCCTGGTTGATATAGTCCTGGCCTCCCCCATCACCCCAACCACAACCACCTGGGTGAGGGCAGAGCCACAAAGACACAGGTGGGCCAGGTTCTGCCTCTGGAATGTGAAACCAATAGGAAAAACAAAACATTCTGTTGGGTTGTGACTCATCCACAGGTCAACTCCAACTTGGGGCCCACAACTCAGGCCCCAGCACTTCAGGGGTTGTGGCTATTTGTCATATTCAGTTCACGAAACTTTGAAGATTTGATTTACAATATTCATAAAGATGTAATTATAGGGTATTAAGCAAGTATAGCTGAAAGAGACTGGGGATGAGAATGGGTCATAAATTTAATGTGAGTCAGCAATTTTGTCCTGCTATGAAGGAGGCACACTGGGATATATAAACAGACCTGTATGTAACATGCCAGATTTGAGTTATTACTTCTGCCTTCCTTGATGCTGGGAAAGACCTCAGCTAAACTAATTCAGGTGATGCACTTCCAAGAGAGAATTGATAGGTTAGAGTGTCTAGAGAAGAACAAGACTGCTAAGGAATGAAAAAAGAAGATGCTGTGGTTCAGTCTAGAGAAGAAAAAACTAAGTAACCAAGTGTTCATGAAGCTGTTGCAGGGAGGTCAGAATATCCCATTTCTCAGTCTCAAAGCATAAGGAAGGAAGTAAAGGGCTTAAACAGCAAGGAAGATTGCAATTAGATGTCTGGAGAAATGTCTTCCTAGGAAGGACAGTGAAGCACGGAAATAGATCGCACAGAGATGTCACAGGCTTTTAAGCACAGATTAGGGAAACATCTGTCAGGAATGACTGCAGTTTAGTTGATCACACTCTGGGACAGAGGTCTGACTAGAAGATCTCTCCAAGTCTTACCTCCTAGGGCTCTAAGGTTTATTTCTTTATTATCTGAACATTGTCTTGAGTCCCTGAGGAAGTTTCTTGCTTAAATTAAATCTGCTTAATTTTGCTTCCAATAGGGTTCATGAAGAGGAGGAAATTGTTCTGTTTTCTGAATGCTTGACTGCAAACTGTGAATAATTATGACAGTATTATAGAGAGATCACAACAAGTGGCAATTAACGTACATGTTGAAACAAATGGGAATGATTCAGTTTAACATGTGAAACAAAAAAATGTATCTGATTCTGGCATAAGTGAAAGCATGACTCTTGTGGATCAAATGCAGGACGGGAAAGCCAAATCTTCATAAACGTGATGTGTGATAGAAGGTACTAGCAATAGCTCAGTAGGGTGTGAAGGAAATGGATAAAGGAGTGAAAAAACAGAGTATAAAAAGATTAGCTCTCCAGTAAAGAGCCAATATGATTGCAGAAGCATTAAAATCCCTGCAGGAGATTTACTGAGGACTCTGCCCTGGATTAGAATTTGATATAAAATAACTTAACTGAAGTCATACAATTTCTGTGCCATTTGTAGCTGAGTTAATAGCATATGTTCCTGGAGGATTACAGTCAATGATTAAGGAAATTAGGTTTTGTTTGAATTTAATTTAGTTGTATAAAGCTGCTACAATAATTTACAGCTTTGATATTTAATATTTAATAACCCAGATCTGAAAAGAATCCCAGATACAGCAATGTCATTATATATTGAAATATTATCCCCATAAGTCATTTATATTTGCTAGTTGATAAGAATGTTCATCAACTAGATGGGCTCAACAGGAACTACTTTGTTAAAACCAATACAGTTTTACAGGTGGTGGTGGGGAAATGTTTCTGTATCTGTTATCCAGTAAATCATCATTCACTTAAGAACTTTGCAGTCTCAGTAATCACAAGAATATGCCTCTTGATAGCTTTCTTTTGTCTAATTTCCTAGCTTTTGGCTTCATGAACATTACAAATATCTTCTTTCTTATAAATCTGCTTCTGCTTCTCTCTCCTTTAAAAACAAACAACAAGAAAAACTTCCCTCAGTTTCCAATTTAGCATGCCATCCTGCCTGTGTTCAGAGGAAAGGAGACATATAAAGAACACCTCAATCTGAAAATCCAGACCTCAGTATTTTTGGGTATCTTTCTATTTGACATGAAGTTTATAAGAGCCACAAGACATGGTCTAAGTCCTACCCTGTACCCGTGCCACCAACTCCAGAATCCAGTCTCAAATAATCATGGTACAAGCTTATCATCTAAACTGCAAAACTGCACAGTACAAAGGAAGAGAGCGAAAGCCTTCCAGTGTCCAGCCTCTTCTCATTTTTCCCTCTTTCCCCTCTACAACCTGGACATAATTTTCACTCCATGCTTCTTTTCTTTGTGCTAGTAGTCATTTCTCTCCTTCTCTATACCCCCTTCTTGAAAGATGAGCCCATCAAATGGTTGACTGTTTTGGATAGCTACAACCTATTGTAGGCCACTGCCTTCCAAGACATAAATCTGATTCAGGAGAGAGAGCTTGACACAAACTTCTGTTCATATTTGAATGCATTGTGAGTATAGCCTTTTAGAAAGGCGGGTTACTACATGGCATTGCCAATTATTAGAGGGCACATGTCTGCAATGAGCACTAGGCCCCTGGCCACAGTGTCAGGTGGTGTGAGCTGGCAGAGCTCCACCGATATCAAAGCTTCTGCAGCACCAAATTATGGCAGGAAGGGGTATGTTTGCCTCTCTGTTTAAAGCTGGGGGAAAGCATACAAGGAGTTTATAGCTCTATACAGTTATACATCTTTTCTGTTGGTTTTATGGTTCAGAAAAAAAGCCTTTTGGAAGGACCATTTTTTTCTTAAAGAACTAAGAGAAAAAAAAAAGAAAACAAACAGTTGCAAGTATTTTATTAGGATTTTTAATTCCACCTCCAGTCTAGGCTTTCTTTCTGAGAACACACAGAAGAATAGAAGCAACCTTGTTCTGCAGGCACTTTCTCAACCATGGCTGAAGTGGGATAGCTAAAGTTACAAACACTGAAGAACTGTAGCATTCATCCTCAGAAAAGAGGGAAAATTTCAAATTTTGGCTAGGAATTCTTTGAATGGTCTTTCTAGTCATTCTGTCTCCTGATTTCTAGTGTAAGACTCATGTGATGACCCGACAGGAAACATATTGTTCAGATCTGGGGCACAATGAAGCGGTGACTGGGCACAGGTTCCTGGTGCAGCTCCCGCCAGTGAAAAGGTCAGCTGCTTTCACAGATGGAACACGAGGCATGCAGGCAAAATATTTCAGGCTTTGTAAGACAGTTACCTTGATAAGTCTGTAAGCTAAAAGCTAATGGCAATCTTTTTGTTTACACTGTGGGTACCTCTGCATAGTATCTTACAATTAGGTTCTTCCTCCATGATCTGAACTCACTGGAATTTCTATGAAAGCAATTATTACGGCACTGAGTCTAAGCAAATGGGTCTGAGGCCAAGATAGTACAACCAGTGTCTCACTACAGCTTGATTTCTTTGGACATGGTATCTTACTAATTACAATCATATGCCTCTGATAGATTCAAAGTGTAAGTAAGAATTTGGTCAGTTGGTGAAATGTTGAATATATTAAAAAACCCAAACACTGTAATGTTGGCACTGGGTACATGAGAAGTCAGATGTCTCACAAAGTCAGGCTGTAGCTCGTTGGGGGAATCACGGAAGGATGATGGCATCGCACATCTGTGCCTAATAAGTAGTGTCTTTGTGATATCTTTGTTGATGTCCTAATAAGCCACTCTCTTTTCTGGGAATATTGGGGTCCGGTGATGATCTGCATGTATGTATATTTTGTCCGTCCCCTGATGCATTCAGAGTTTAATGAAGAAAATAATACTGAAGCTGTGTACAAAACCCTTAATGTTTCTACAAGCTAATTTGTTAAGCTGGCTCTTTAGTCTCTGTGTTGGAAAGGACTGAAAGATTGGACTGTACCACAAATTACAGGTTGGCAGATTGGGAATTATTGCATGGATGCAGACAAGGGGAGGGGAAAGGTGTAAAGGAAACAACCCTCCACTCCACAAAAAAACCCTCAGTCACAATCTGCCAATCATATTTATCATCAGTGCAGTAGAAATATAATGACATAGGTCTTTGTATAAGAGCAAGGCTTCCATAAAGCTGTCAAGATGCTTAATTATGTTCTTCTGTTGCATTTGACTGGCACAGACCTGCTAAGTAAAAAAAAAAAAATAAATGAAGAAGTATAATTAGCAATACACTTTCTGAACTGGAATATCATACTGACTTTCCTGTCTGCTTGTTAACAGGGAAAACTTCCTAAGGACAAAAATTTCCACATCTTTGTTGGTTGCAGAATATATGCAATTTTACAAACAAGCTTCTTCCCAAAGGCTGCAGTTTCTGAACAAACCATCTGCTCAATCATTTTCTTTCCTGGCAAAAAGAGATGCTGAATGCCAGAATTTTTTTCGATTATGTTTACCCATAAGTTATTAATACCTATCTGGCACCCACAGAGATTTTTCAACTCTTTTTCTTTTATTGAGTAAAACAATATTGTTGAGTTGTCTGACAATATAAAAAGATGAGTGAGTATTGTTTCTGATCACCCTCACTGTACAGCTAACAATGCCAGCTTGTTTAAAAATAATGTCATCTGTTGCCTCCTCTTAAGTGCTTTATCCCATTGACTATACTTCCCTTGTCCTTTATTGGAGACATCTGTCTCTGCTGGTCCTGGTACACATAATGACTTGAGAGACTTGCATAAAGAGAGCTTATATGGTGTAATAGGCACGTACAAATCTCTTCTGGAGTTTAGACTCAGCAATGTCACAGTGTGTTCCTAATGGTCTTTAAACTGCCTTGAAGTCAAATGTCAATTCTGAGCAGTGCTGATGGGAAAAGTCACACATGGAAAAGCTGGCAAAAAACACACACACACAAAAAAAAAACCTAACAAAAACCCAACTAATGATCCCAGTGAATGGCTACTAGTTCTCATTAATTTGCTGAGTCCAATAAAACTGTATTTGAAATAGCAAAATCTTACTTGACAGGAGAATCTTCAGCATCTGACAAGAAATAATGAGAGGTTTTAGGCTGAGTTTTGTAATCATCTGCTGACTTTTGTGTTTAGTATATACTAGTAACAGCACTATGGGATTCAAATGAGAAGAAAAAAGGAAGGGTCTGTTATGATAGGTCTGTCATGTGTATAGGGCAGCTTTACCCTCTAGTTCCTTCAGGTAAAAGTTTGGGAGTACATCAGAGTATTTACCTTACTAAATGACAGTCAGAGGACAAAACCAATGAAGCCTCATCACGCTTTATATTCTTTTGTTTAAGAGCAAAAACTAAATATTTTATTCAAGAGTTGCCAGTGGAGTATTGCAGTTATGCCAGCTTCTGTTAACATTTTCAATGGGAGAAGACAGTCCTATTGCTCTCTAAAACATCCTGGCTGATTAATACTCTCCAGTACCACTAATGACTAGGAGCTGTAGAGTCCCTGTCCTGGAAGTTCGATTGGGATCTACTAATGTAGTAGAAATCTTAGCTAATCTACAATTAGCTTTGTAGAAATCAAAGTTTGTCCAAATCTAGTATATTTTTAGAAATCCTACTGATTCTTTTTGTTAGTAATTGAGTCGGAAAACTGAGGCTCTTCTAGAACAGGATACATAAGATGCTGCCGGTTCTCTACTTGAAAGTCCTTTTCTGTGCCTCAGACAGACAACACAGTTTTGACATGCTTGTTGGAGGATTTGAGGAGAGGTAACTTTTTCACAAAAGAAGCTTTTATTATTTTGATTGCACCAAGCAAACAAAAAGCCTTTTAGAATAAGCCTATTAAAATGTAGAGCTTAAACAGTCTTAGCCCAAGAGAGAGCTGCCATATTCAGAAGTTCTACAAAAATGGGCCACAATTACAATCACATCAGAAAAAACTTGCTTTAGTAGTTACAGCTAGTCTGTGTGGTTTGAGTTGTGTGTGCTTGTTTTGGGTACGTGGGAGGGTTGGTTTATTTTGGGGGGAGGTGTTTATTTGGTCAGAGTAGGAACCAGATAAAGAGGTGAGAAAGGACCATGGAAGCCTGATCAAGCTGTCCAGAACTACTTTTACGGCACAGAGATAGTATAAATCACACGGTAAGGTACATTAGTTTGAAATGCAGCCCAAAATGCCCAGAAGCTCAGGATCCTAATTTACAGTACTCTATGAGCTGAAGACACTTTGTCAATTCTTTCATTCCTGTGGTGAGTCAGGAAATACTTAGTACTTTTCTTGAATATTGTGAAATCTCAAACTTTTCATAAAGGATATCTAACTCTGGCAGTAGAGAACTTTGCAACTCTGAGATTCAAGAAAACCTTTATTCTTTAAATTCTCAGAATGTGTGGGGAGGATCTGGCTCCTGATCTTTGTAGCAAGGAATGTTGCCTTCTGTGACCATGTACTGTCATGACTGTTGTAGAAGTCAGACAATAATGCTTACTCAGCTTTGGTAGATAGACGTGAGTACTGAACAAAGGGAACCACTGGTGCCACAGAACTGGGAACTGAAATCAGTATGCCAGAACCGAAGCACTAGTATGACAGACTGAATGGCACAGGATTTCATGATTTATAAATTGTGATTTGGTATATTTTGGGGAAACAACACATGTAAATGATGTCCACATTCTGAGATACTGATGTTTTAATATAGACGGGTGGTATGGTAGTTTTGGACTGCTTCAGTTTCTGCATAAGCTTTCTATATGTATTTAACTGATTAACTCATCTTTATGGCTTGACAGGTTGTTGTGGTGGTTTTTTTTTACTCTTGACTGTCTTATGCACGCTTGGCAATAAGTAGCTACAAGTTTCTGAGCTGTCATGCACTAATGAAGTGGATAGTTTTGAAACATACATTCTAGAATGGAGAAGGTTACACATAGAAGTTTTGTTGTATTTCTTGTCATTTATTATTTACAAGCTTGTTTATTTCATTGATAGGACAGTAGGAGGAGGACTATACTGGTACTTCTCATTCATGATTCTCATGTTTGTCGTTGTATGTTAATAGCTTTCTTGTGACGCCATTTCATTCTGCACAGTCTATTTAATGAAACGATCCCAAACAGTTTTGCTGCAGATCACCCATTCAAAGGATTAAAGGGTAGTGGGACTGTGATTCGAAATAAGATGCAAAGTTGAATAAACTTCCTTGCTGTTGCTATGGACTCTGAGAAGTCAGAGGAAAATGTTGTTGTACCAGATGTAGAAATTAGGTGATCTTAGTGTGTGATGAGAGGCCAGTTACAGCTAAATTAGGAGCAACAAAACAGGCACAACTTGAGAAGCACTGGAACAGGCATCTGTAAAGGAAGAAGTGAGCCTGGACAATGAGAGCTAGACTCTGAAATGGCATGTGCTGACTGTTGCTGCAAGTTCAAGAATCTTTGAGTGTGGCTGTTGGATATGCGTTCTTGGGCTTGTAACAGCAGCCAGTTCACAAGCCTGACAAGGAACCGGAAAGGCAAGACATGGCTGAGATGTCAGATAGGCAGAATTGAAACTGCATTGGAGATGTTGACAGGCAGATTTACAAATGTAGCAGGGGGTGAAAGAGGGCAGCATTGTTTAGGATGATATCATTAGTGAAGCATGAGTTAATATATCTGGTAATTAATGCAGTCCATTGTGCAGTATCTTGAAGGGACGTTCTACATGCTCTGGAGGATGTCAATGAACTGTCCACCCATTCTTGGCAAACTTCACAGTTTTGAAGTCCTACATACCAAGGTTACAAAACTGATCATTTAAAGAATGAGGCATTTGGGAACTGAAACCAGAGCTCCACTATGCTGTAAATAAATATATTTGCAATAAAAGAGTTGAGTGAAATAAAGGAAAAAAAAAAATAGAGTAGGCAGAGTTAGTTTCTCATAATCTGGAGTCCCTAGCTCCGTATTTCAAGGCAGTTACCCAAAGGAAATAGACAAGTTATAGGATTACTGATTCAATGGTAGCACAGATGTTTTACAAACTCAGATGGAGTATGTGTGTTGGTGTTTGGTGGTGACTGCTGATGGAGGGAGGGTGTTTGGGTTTTTTGGTTGGTTGGTTGGTTTTTTGTGGGTGTGTGTGGTTTAGGTTTTTTATTTTGCTACCAGCTGTTCTGCAGGTTTGTGCAGGCCCTCAAATTTATTCTTCTTCCATCTTCCTTCTCAGTAATATGGATAGCTTCTTAGTACTAGCTTCTTAAAGGCTGGGCTTGATGACCCTGGAGGTCCTTTCCAACCATAATGATTCTGTAATTCTTAAAATGTTTCTTTCAGTAGCATGCTTGACATCTTCTCTTCAATATGTCACTACCAGAAGTTAGTGAAGGAGGAGTCTATGCTCACATTTACTCTTGGTGCCATTTACTTCTCAATTCGCATTAATATCTCATTCAAAAAGGAGGATTTTCTTTGTTTTAAGGATAACATATTTAGTCACCATGTACTTATGTATTGTACCCTAATAAAACCGGTAAGAGGAGAAATGTCACAGTAAAGCATATTATGGGACACTTTATAGAATATGGAAAATATAATCATAAGTCAAAATCACTAGCCTTGAAAAACTGGCAACTGCTATTAGTATAAATACAGCTGCACTAAAAAGGTTAAAAAAGATGTTTCCGTGGAGGTATTTAAAGGTATTTTAAGACTTCTGTCACTGCAGTAACTACATGCCACCCATGGCTGCAGCCGAAAAATGTTCATGTAAGAAAAGAGCTAAATATGAGATATCTAATAATAACATCAAAACCTTATGCATCTTTCTTTTCCCAGGTATTTGTTGTATAAAAAAGAAACATCCTTTAAAATGTAGAGTCTGTGTCCCTGACAAACTTGCAGGGACTTAAATTGGTGGCTCTGAGAGGATTCATTGTATTTCTTGCATTAACCTCCAAGGGCAAGATTTTAATGAAGCTTTGATGATCTCTCTTGTATTTGCATGTAAGCAGCTTTGCGCCCCTGAAGCAGAGTAGGCAGAACTAGTAGATGAGTGTCGCTCAGGAACCTGTTCTAAACATGATTCTGCATAACCACAGCTACCAGCAGAGGAAAGGCAGATGTGCTATAAAGCTTTGGCAGATAAACCATTGCTATGTCATGATGGTGTCTACTGTATTGGAAGTGGTTTAATGCATTGTTGTGTCCTGGCTTGAAGCCATTAAGGAAAAAAGCTAAACATCAGACTAAAATAGGTTGATGATTCAAAACCCTCTTCTGGCTCTTGAGGAGATGTAGACCAGGAAATCACTGCAACTGTCTGGGACAAAGGGGTGAAAATGGCCTCACCATTTGTCATGGATGATGCTGGATCACCCCAGGTTTTCAAGGGCAGTCCAGTAACCCAGCACTACATGTTACAAAGTGATCAGTTACTGCAAAATTAAAGGTTAAGCCTGTGTTGCTAAACCAGAGACCAGTTTTCAAACACTTCCTTATAGATAAAATACTGCCAGTTAAGTTCGAGATAATGTTATTGAAGCTTCATATTGCAGAACAAACTGGATTTTGGCCAAGAGGTGAAACTGAACATTCTTCAGTAAAACTGTGGGGATGATCATATTGGGGAGGAAGGGAGGGAGGGAGGGTGAGAGGGATAGACTCACCCTGGGCTGTGACAAGCACTCTCTAAGCTTAACCAAGCCAGCTAGTCTGAGGCTGCCTTGGTGGATACTAATGAGAGGCTGCACCTCCAACTAGAGTAAACTCTTTCCCTTCCAATCCTTGTCTAGCTGTTGCCTGCAGAGGGCTGGACTAGCTTATACTATGAGGGTGACATGCATTCTATTTGTCTCTTCCTACATATGGCCAAACACACTATCCCAATACCATGCCACTGCAATGTGGCATAGCTAGCTTATGGTTGAAGACTAGATGGGAGAAGCTGAACTTGAGCAAGGTGTCAATGACTCCAGTTAGCTGACAAGCATTTGTAGATGCCCTTGTGATGAGATACCTTAGTAGGGGAGCTCAGTGGTACCTCACCATAAAGCCTTGTGAGTCTTAGGAGCTCCAAAGACCACAGGAGTCTCCTCACCTCCATGAGCTCCCTGAGCAAATCAAGCCCATCTTCTTCACTGTGCTGATTCACTACTTGGCACTGAATTCTGAATTAAGTTCAGCGCCTTAGCCCTTCTACTCAGAGATCCGTGGCTTAGGCTCAGGCCTGCTAAAGGGCAGCTGACAGCTTTCTTCAGGGAATGTTCTTATGATCAAGATACAGGCCTGTGCCAGAAAGCAGACCTCCCAAAGGGGGCAGTGTGAGACCATGTTATAAACTTCGCCAAGTATTGGGGACCCTCACAGATACCATATATCCTGCTCTAAGTGCAAAATACGTCTCTTTGATCTTGGTTTCCTCTAAGATAAACATGTAGTTGTGTGCAGTTTTTTCTTTTAATTTCCTACCAAAACAAAACACTTCACTGCAAATGTTTTTCCCCTTGAGGGACAAGAGCACTAATGACACATGACAGATGTTAGTCATTGTTGCGTCGTACAGTACTGGGAGGCACTTGGGTGCTATAGAGATGTTTATGGCATAAGAAGTTTTAGAATAATGCAACTGGAGCTTGCACTAGTATTTAAGTTAATCACTGGCTTTCAGGTTTTTTAGCCACTAAGTTGGCAATTATTTCCAAGTCACATAAAGGGCAGATCTCAGGCAGGAAAATGAGTTATTTTTCTGTCCAAGATCAGTGCCTTAGTAATAGGTGATTTATGTTCAAGAGAATTTGAATCCCATCCTTTAATGATGAGGTATGAGGAGTACATGTGTGTGAAGAGGGAGAGAATTCAAAGAGCTACTGAGAGAAGCAGGTCTCTAATGTTCTTCCCTGCCCACTTGCAGTGTTGATAAAAATGCTAATGGACCTCTGTTGTGTATCTATTTTGATAACCATAATGCAGGGGGGAAAAAAAGCGCATTAAGTTGAAGTGCTTCTTCTCCAGGGCATTTATTGAGCTGTTCTACAAAAGCCAAATCTGCCCTCCTAGCTTAAACACTGGCTTCAGATGCTAAATTCTACATATTGCACACCTGGCATGACCTTGTCAGAGAGGAGCTTAGAGCCTGTAATTTTCACCTATTCTTAGAGTCATCTAACAACACCTAAGTTTTAGTTTTGTTTATTGTAGACTGGGTAAATGCACACACAGGCAAGATCCTTAGCATCCCAAAGGGAAGCTCCCATCCTAGTCACAAGGTTCAGAAATTCTTATCTGCAACCTAGTCTGTACTGCATCTCTCTTTCCCAAAGCCTCGCAAAAGAAGATGGCTTAGCTACTAACTAAGCTTTGGACTGTCATTTTTGGTTGAAGATGTGTAGGACAAAGTTTTGCGTGCTGTGGCAAGGACATCTGTTTGGCAGCTGCTTCTGGTTTCAAATCAAATACCACATCCTATCTCCCCACTAAGAACTGCGTATAAGAGGAGGTAGCTGTGGCTTGCTTCCAGTTCTGTTGTGTGATCAGTTTATGTGCCAATGGGACAACCAGTAACACAGAGAGCACTCAACAAGCTCAGCTTTTTAGCTGTCAGATAATCCACAATGTGAAATTCTATGTGAAAATTGAGTATATACAGAAAGTATTTCCACGTGTGTTTGAACTGACTGTTCATTTTCATGTTTTGAGGAGATAAGAACTCATCCAGTATCATGGAAGAGACCTGAGCATTTCTCAGTTCAGATAAACACTGAAGCAGATATTTAAATGCCCCGTGAAAAATCTACCTGCTTCATATGGAACAATACAGTTTGTTGCTATTTTTATTTGTTCTTTGTAAGAAGAGCTATCTCTGTAAAATGGCATTGAAAAAAGGACTTGTTGCTGGGAGTATTTTGATTTGTTACCACATGATCGAGGGATTTCCCAGTTCCCAGCTTGTAGGCACTGCAGGCAAGAGCATCTCCCAGCACTGGCAGCAGGGCTGCGCTGCCCCGGGGGCTGCTGGCTGGGCAGGGCACGAGCAAGCAGGGTGCTGAAGCCCATGTCACTGGGGCCCAGCTCCCTCCTGCACTGGATTACAGAGCACTGTGGTTCCTCTGTGCTCCACTCCCTGAGGTCTATCCACATCGTTTGTGACTCATAGCCATGCGAAGCTTTCACTGTGCTGACCAATGCTGTCAGCACTTATGATCATCCTTCTGCAGTTTGGTGATGTTCCTGTATTTTCATGCACGCAAAGTGCATTTGATATAAGCTAACTCCAGGTACAAGGAGGAATCCAAGGCAGGGAGATGACTAGGGAATGGAAGATGGTTTAGAGGGAGAGGGAGGAGCTGGGGTGAATTCCCATCATATTTGCTATACATGGGTATGAATGCCAGTGCTATTGGTGCATGGTTTGCGATACCTCTCAGGCAGCAATATACAAAAAATGTAGCAATTCCTGGCACGTACCACAGTTTGCTTGAAAATTAAAAGGTTTGTGCAATATCTGGGAGTGAAGATATTTTTTTTAATGAACAAGAGCTGATGTAGATAATTTGCCCAAAGACCAGCTGAGTAGAAAATTCCACTGTTCAATTCTTTGGCTGTTGCAAGTAAGCGCTTGTTTGTCTAGTTGTTTGCTAGCAGTTGTTTGTCCAGTAGCTTGAGTTCATTTACCTCAATGAGCCTTTTGGGTGCACAGCAAGCACAGAACTGGATGACAGGTAGCCAAATGCAGCTTTTCCCACTGAGTTTGTTCAGCCTCTCAGACAAGTACTTGCTGTTAAAAGGAAACTTCAGTTTGGAAAAGATGGGGGATGTGAACAATGGGATCAGGTTTCAAACTACATGGGATTAGGGTAAATGTTATCATTAAAAGTCCTTTTAAACAGAGCTATCTCTGAAACCAATTAGCAAGGGCTTTTAATTGGTGGGGACATATTTCTAAGGACCTCTTCTCTAATCTTTTATGGTAATCAGTCTCCCAGATTTACAATTCAGCAATGTTCTCCATACAAGCAACTAGTTAAAATTCTTAATTAGATTATAGTGACTATAGGAAAAAATTGTTCTAAAAGTAAAATTACAGACTGTTATTACTAATGCTGTACAAATTAGCATAAAGTAGCTCAGACCAAATTATCCCTCAGAGTTTGCAATTAGGAGCACCTGCTATTAGTGCACTTGCTAAACTTTTATCAATTAATCATTACTTCCTCGAAAAACAAGAACAAAAGTGAATGTTGTGAATATTGTGAGAATGATTAATTGCTAGTGGTAAATTGCTGACTAGCTCCATTATCACTTGTACTTTAAAGATTTTCAGAAATCTGTCTATCAGTTTTATGAATGCATAAATTATGCTAATGTACTTGGTATCAGTTGGGTTTTTTTTTTCTCCTACTTAGCTGGTAGCATCTGTTCTCAAACTTACCTAAGTCTCAGAGACTGTCGGAGCATGAACTCTGTAACAGAACATTATTTTTACCCTGATTTCCTCCCCCACGTCTATTTTTCCAAAATGCATGCTGAACTCAAGACTCCTAAATCCTAACGCGAGGAGACTAAATAAATGGCTTTATTAATTCTTTCAAGTATTTAGTATAGAGTAATTCCCATCATCTGAAAGGACTGACCTTTGACATCTGAAAAAATATTTAGCGTTGTTAATATCATTTTCCAAACTTACCTGTTTGTCCCAGCTTTATGAACAGAATTATTCTGTTCATTTTCAATATGTACATACATTGATAAATGGAGTATTATGCCACTGGTGTGTAACTAAAGTGGATGTTTTAGTCTTTCATTTTTCAAGAAGCCTCTATTTCCATGGATCTTAGAAATTCCAAGGTCAGTGAAGTAGAATAATAATTATGGTTCAATAAATGATGTTATCAAGCCTTTTTCTTTACACTAACTGGGGGTTTGAGTAGATCTTAAATTTTGCCAATTCAGGAGTGCTTTAAGTCCTGTGTAATCAGAGGCATTGCAGCTTTAATAGAAATTGGAAAAACCTAAATTGGAGAACACGTCATTACAGCTGTTGAGTGAAACAACAGCAGATTGCTAAAATGCATGATACTATGTTAAATAGACCTATAAGAAATATAGGAAAATCTGGAAATTATCAAGAGATACAGGAAATGGCTAGAATTTTTTATCTTGGCTGTTCTGAGATGAAGTCACTACATGGATGGAACAACTGTGAAGTGCAGCTTGTGAAAACTGCCAGAAATTAAGATTTCATAAAGGCTTGTGGTTTGCTTTTTTTTGGTTTGTTTTTTAAAAAGCTGTAAACCAGCTAGCAGGGGAAGAAGACAAAGGCAAACTAGATATTTTTGACATGCCTCAGAGCTGTAAATGGAGAAGGTGTGGGTGAAAGTCTGTCCTTGTTCGCAGACCATCAGAACTGTAAGGAAGAAGCACTTTCTGGTAACTAGCGAGGGGGCGATAGCAAGGAGCCTAACCCATAATAAATACCCTCAGGAAATGCAATGAGAACAAAATGCTGGCATCATGAAATGCAATACTCATCAGAGATTCCCCTTGATTATTTCTTCTATGATTGATAAACTGGCCAAAATATAGTTTCAGTAAACAGTAAATGAAAATTACAAAGCACCTAATGATGATTGTGAAGATTTTTGCTGATTCTCTTGCTGATGTTTCCTTATCTCCCAGCTTAAAGGCCAGGTACTTTTGACAGATTAAAATAATTTGCTCCTTCTACACCTTACCAAATGTAAGATAAACTGAATTTGTGTTTTTAAATGAGCTATTTGTACACAGCGGTTGTGTGCCTGTCCTCTCCTTTTCAGTAGCCTGAGGGTCTGTAAAATTGTTTTCTGCCTTTCTCTCCCTCTATTGACCTCACTCTTCCACTGCACAGCTTTAGCAAATGAAGCAGGTTTATGTATGATACAGTGCTGAAGCCTAAGAAGAATCTCCTTTGATATACCCTGGATCCCAGTCATTTGCACAATGCTGCAAGTAATAAACAGCTTTGGCCATGATGGGTGACTGTCACTGTAACTCTTACTCACCTGAAGCTGTTACCACACCCTAATGAAAGAAATGGGTACTACTGGCTCTGCTCAAAACAAAGCAAAAAATCTGAAATTCTCGGGACATGCTGAACATAGCAGCACTGATTTTGAAGAAGCTGCAGTGATGGGTATGAGTTCAGTATATACCCACATAAGCATATATAGGTCACTAAGGAGCTGATGTTTCAAACACTTCTGCTAGGCATTCCCTTTTGCAGTTTTATTGGCCTAATTGGGAGCAAATAATGAGGAAAAATAATGGGATTCAAGTGACCACTGTGTGGCACTTTTCTCTCTCTGCTTCTCTATACTTGCACAAATCATCAAACATTTAGTTTTAGTCATTCTAGATGCCTGTTTAGCCCCTTCTCTTCTAAACATAAGGCAGGAAGTGTCAGAAGAGTAGGTATTTCTCATGAGAGTTTCAGCATTTCCCCACTTGGGCTTGGTTGAAGGTTCTGCTACAACAGCTATTCTTGTAACGCTGCCACTAGACACTTTGCCAAAATCAGAGAGAAAACAAATAGGTATCTTAATAAATATTTCCCCAACAACTGTAATGCATATTCACTTTGCTGTAGCTTTTAGACCAAAGAATGCAGCTGCTCACACTTTACTAAGCTAATTCCCCACATTCTGACTGCTATAGGCTTCTCTTTTTAACCTGTGCTGCCATGTGGCTGCATTTGAGTTATGCTCATAGCTGAATTGGAATGAATAAATTGTAGTTGAGACCTGGCCCCAAAATGCAGAACTAAAATGAGAGCTGTGCTTTGTTTGCTTTTTCTTTTTATGTGTGTGATTCATATGCAGGGAAAAAATCAACATAAATGTTGGTGGGCACATACCCAAAAATCAAATTTATGTGCCAATGCTTTTCTTGTTCAGTTCTGTTTCTACTGATCTTACAGCAAGTGGTGATAGGCGAGTTCTTGTATTTTCCTAGCAGACAAAGGGCTCACCTCTCTTGACGCTACACCAGTGTCTCCATTTCAAGTCATGACAGGAATGTGATCGGAGGTAGTTATGGTTCTCAGCTAGCTGGCTGTACACTCAGATTAGAGCTAGTTGGCGTACGCTAGAACAGCCCCATCTGTATGCCAGACTGCTCCAACCCAATCTGCTGACATGGATTGATCCAAACTATCAAGGGGTTCAGAGCAAACTCTTCTGCCTGGTCAGAGAGCCATCTGAGTATGAAGTCAAACAAGTTGCACTTCAATGATTTGTTCCGAATGTTCCTGATAGCTTGTGAACAATCACATATATGTCACCATCCATATATATGTTAACATTTTGTGAATCTAACCTTTGGAATTCTTTCAAAAGTTGCAGTGGTCTTTGGATCAGTTTTTGACTTACACAAACAAGTCTGTTTGATTTTTACTGTTCCATACCAAATAACTGTTAGCCCCTTTTGACTAAATTTAATGGAATGATGGAAGTCAGATATCATCAAGTTTTCAAACGTTTCACCAACCAGGAGAAAAGCTGTCATGTCACTTGTTAGATACCAGAAAAACATTCCCCTAGCAATACTACAGGCTTGAGGAAGCATGGCTGGAAAGCTGCCTGGTGGAAAAGGACCTGGGGGTGTTGGTCAACAGCCAGCTGAACATGAGCCAGCAGTGTGCCCACACAGCCAAGAAGGCCAACGGCATCCTGGCCTGTATCGGAAAGGGTGTGACCAACAGGAGTAGGGAGGTGATTGTGCCCCTGGGCTCGGCACTCGTGAGACCGCACCTTGAGTACTGTGTCCAGTCCTGGGCACCACAGTACAAGAAGGACTTTGAGGTGCTGGAGCAGGTGCAGAGAAAGGTAACAAAGCTGGTGAGGGGTCTGGAGAACATATCATATGAGGAGTGCCTGAGGGAACTGGGATTGGTTAGTCTGGAGAAGAGGAGGCTGAGGGGAGACCTCATTGCTCGCTACAACTATCTAAAAGGAGGTTGTAGTGAGGCTGGTGCTGGTCTCTTCTCCCAGGTAACTAATGAAAGGACAAGAGGTAATGGCCTCAAGTTGCAGCAGGGGAGGTTTAGATTGGATATCAGGAAGAAGTTCTTCACTGAAAGAGTGATTAGCCATTGGAACAGGCTGCCCAGGGAGGTGGTGGAGTCATCGTTCAAAAAACAGGTAGATGTGGTGCTTCAAGATATGGTCTAGGGGATAGGAAGATGTTTGAAGAAGGCTGGACTAGATTATCCTAGAGGTCTTTTCCAACCTGAATGATTCTATGAAACTCATGGAAAAGTAGGGACAGCTACAACCAAAGTTTGCATGTGCCTTCCCAGATACTGAAGTCAATCAATCGCAACACACCTGTTTTAAAGAAATCAGTCAGTTACCCTGCTAGTGTTCCTTGGGGCTGAATAAACTGGTGTCCCAATACTACCCTTTCTGATAGTTTTCCTGTGATAATTTAGTTGCCAAAAACTTGGTTTCACAGAATGTCCCTTGGAGATTGTCAGTTGCTCAGTATCATGACATTTAAATGTGTGGGAATTTGAAGGGGTCTTTGAAATACTCACGTAGTTGCTTAGGACACATTCTGAAGACTTCCATGGCACTGCAGAGACTGAAGTATGTGACTTACTGAGTAAATGCAGCTCATGCTAATTGTCTGTGGGCCTTACTTCTAGCAGTATATTGTTTCCTGTTCCAAGAGATCAGTGTAGTCAGTAAAAAGGCTGGTCTCTTTGAATGTAGGAAATAACTGAAATCCAAAACTGGATATCATTATAATAGCCATCTCAGGAACCCCACAGAATAAATGAGATGAGGTTATGTGCACAGGCCTTATTAGAGGTGACTGACTCTATTCTCTTCCTGAAAAAGTTGTTTTACTTGCACACATGCAGTGCTAAGTAATTGCCTTATATCATTAATCCATTTTTCAGTACAAATTGGTGTCGTTAAAGCTGGCTAGTGAGAGTTAATATGGCAAACTCTTCTAGAGAACTATGTTGCTGTGTGTAAACAGGCAGTTTTAGATCTGCCTTTGCTGACTGGCGAGGCAAAAATTGCAAGTACTCTGTTCCAGCAATAACAATTACACTGCATACCATGCAACAATATGTCATCACTTCTTACTTACAGCAACATGGTAAGGCTTGCTGATATTATCATACCTCTGAAAATGCCCCAGAAATGGTTAAATTTCACAAAGACAAACTCTATTCCACTGTACCCCTGCAAGTCATAAACAGCAAGAATGCTGTAATTTCTCAGGTGAGAGAGTTAAACTGTGGTGAGTGTCAGCATGATTTATAGATCTTGATTTGTTTAGGCAAAGGGCAGTATGTCTTTGTGTCATGTATAGGTTGTGCATATCTGCAGAGACATTCAGTATTTGACTTTACACTGTATTCCCGAGTAACTCCGTGCTCAGTACTGTTTGCCTTTAGCAAACATTCTTCACTGTTTTGCATTAAGTATTTTCAGTGATTGATAGTTTTCTTGTTCAAGGATTGATAAATGTGAATCTGCTTTTCATCTTGGCCTAAAGGGACCCTTGATGGAGTGGAGCTTTTAGCGTTGGTTTTTTTCTACAAGCTTTAAAAAGAGACTGAAAGACTTGATGTTGAGTCACTGGGGAATGCGAGTTAGGATGTGTGGCTCGGTCTATCACTCATTATGTAGCATAATCAAATAAGTGACCAGTTCTGATGGGAATAAAAATGCTGTCAGTTTTCTTAGAGAACATCAGTGGATGAATATCCTTTGGCAGACTTGTAGCCACACTCCAATCTGAGAAACAAACTATGCTGTCTTTGAGTGAAGAGCCAAATCACAGAAGGCTTGTAGAAGAGCAGTGGAAAAAAGAACAGTGCAGAGAGGGCATCTGTGTGCAGAGGAGAACAACTATTTTGCAAGGTCTTCAGTGGTAGTGGTTTTTGAGGTCTTCATAAGAATGGTGGTTTGAACTGTAGAAAAGCACACCTGCAGGGTTAGATAGCTGTGAGATCTATGAGTCAAACCAATCGAGTCTATCCCAACAGTACGTTACTGAGAAGGAAGCAATGAGCGAGGGCATACATGGTGATTCCAGCACCAGCCTACAATGCACCTAAGCAGTAATTCTAGTTGTTGCCTCCTTGACAAAAGATGACCCAAAGATTCCATGCTGCTTTCATCCTCTAGCTGTGCTCTGCTGTGTTTGCCTGGATGGCTCTTGAGCTTCAGGACCTCGTTGCCTGCCCCACTGTTAGGTTGCTGTGTGAGGAAAGTATCCTGAGAACAGACCTGCAGCAACTGAGCTGTTCTCCTTTCAAGTTTCTGCTGCCCCTGGTCACGGTGGCCAGCCTAGCCATGCTGTGGGCAGTCAGCTACTTCCAGAGACAGCTGGGGAAAAATAAAGGAAAAATATGAGACAGACTTGTCTGAAGGTAAGGGCAAGGAAGATAACTAAGGTCCTGCAGTGCCTTGCCCACAAGGAAAATGCGAGGTATATTAATAAGTCTGGGGACTGTGAGCTTTTTTTTTGTCGTGATATAGGGCTCAAAAGAATAACCTGTTTCTCAAAGCTCTGTGCCATGTATCTAGGGTATTGTTTTATGGAATTCTGTGATTAAAAAACAAACAAACAAAAAAAAGCCAAGAAAACCACCAGGAAAAAAACCAAGTATTAACAGAGTTTAAAAAACCCAAAACAAACATAATGAAAAGGGGTTCATACCTGTGCCCTAAAACTGAAATATGCAGACCTTGGAACATCTGAATATAGTTTGGAAACAATCAAGTAAATAGATATTAAGGCTTAACATGTAAGATGCTTATTTAAACCAGAACATCCAGGAAAGTTTTACCAAAGAAAGTGTTAAGTGAAGAGAGAGCATTTAAGGGGGGGGGGAGGGGGGGAATCCTTTATGAAGTTACTAGTATAAAAATCAAAGCTGCCTGATGGTCATATAGCTTTTGCATCATAAAAATGGAAATGAGGAGTATTTATTGCTAAGCCAATTTAAAGACTGAGCTGAACATTAAATACACTGTTACACTAACAAAAGGAAGTTAGCCATGTCACCAACGGAGAACAACTATAATTCTTCAAGCTTAAGGTGGCAGCTTTGCCTAATACCTGTAACCTCTTCCTTCTGCTCTCATGGGTTCTGTTTTCCCTCCTGGCCTAAGAAATCTCTCATCTCTCTCGCAAATCAGGAGGGGAAAAAAGCACCCAGAGAGGTAAAAAAGTTGCTTGCACATACAAAGCTAACAGTAAGTAGTGTAGCTGCTGGTGACAGGAGCAGTCAGAATATAATGAAAGGCCTGGTTTCAATATCATGCAAATGATATAAACAAAACCAACATAACACACATAAAGAACAGGCCTCAAATGAAAACATCTTGAAATGGAGGTAGGCAGGGGTGGGGAGAAAGGGGAAAGAAAGTGGCTGACATGTACCATAATAGCTTAAATGGAAACATTCCCCAGACTAATTCTGTTTCCCTCATTTGGCTCATTCATTTTTTGTTTTTGTTTTTCCTTTTGCCCTCATTTTCTGCCTTAACTTTGTGTGTGGAAGGAAGCAGGAGCCCTCAGCAGCCACACGGGCTGCAGTTAACACTGTGGTACTGCTTTCTTCAAAGAGAAAAAAGGAGCATATTAATGGAGGACATACTCTGGGCCAAAGGAACCATGGCTGTCATGTGTGGGAATAGTGAATCACAGCAGCTGAGTCAGAAAACCAATTTATGCACATTTCTCAATTCTCAGATGAAGGAACACCTTTTCAGGAACTATTTGAATAGCAGTGATTAAAGAGAATTTTCCAGTTAAAAGCAAGCACTCCAGTTTTCTGTATACAACGGTAGATACAAATTTTTAGTGGTCATCTTGCCATCCATTAGATAGCAAACTTGTTCGCTGTGGAAGGAAACAGCATCTTTTGAACCCTTTGAAGTTGTCAAATACGTGTCACGGGGTAAATAAAAGTTAAAGAAAAAAGTACTGATAGAAGTAATAGAAGAAATAATATACAATAGGCATCTCAGAAGATGTTTTTGTGTTGCATATAAGTGGCATTAGAATTTCACAAAACCTAATTTCTTTAAAATATCAGATCTGAAAAACTTTTGGTATGAAATTTTAAAAATGCATCAAAATTTTGAATTTTCACAATGGATTTTCATTTGGGGCACAGGAGTTATATATTTACTTGGCGTGAAACTAAGTGATGAGCTGTTTTTCATTGCAAGGAGTGAACATTTTGATCAAGGAAAGGAAAGCCACATTTACATTAGAACTAAGTAGCTCTTGTTATCAACACTTTAAATATGCTCCAAACAACAAAAATATTTCAACTATTACGTCATAATGCAAAACTAGTAGGGGAGTATGTTACATTTGCTATTATTGGCAAGCTGTGAAATAACACTTATTGATCAATTTTTGTTGCTTTAAGCAAAATATTCCCAAAAGACAACTTTTAAAAAGTAATTTCACTCCAATGTGCTTCTTTCTCCTCTATAGCAATTTTTAGCTAAGACATGTTTTTATGATGGGCTGGAAAGGCAGGCTTTGCTAGACACAGCATTGCTAAGGACAAGCTGTCATGCATGTACTGACATACATGCAAAATCTAATTGACTATTATCAGAAATAGGTCTCATACCACAGAAATTAGAGCAGCTATTTAAGAGGAAACTGGAAGGTGCCACCCAACTCTTAAGCCTGTGAACAGAATCAAGAGTAACACACATGTGAAAGACTGTCAGTCAGACTCTCCATAGGTTTACGTCAAGAACAGCAATCTTTTTGCACGCTTTGAGATATCTTTTGTTCTCATGCAGGTTATGCAGGGCTGGACACACTGCGCTGTCTTTGCACATCCCAGAACCTGACCCAGTATCCTGATACTTCCTCTCCATACCCTGACAAGGTGCTGAGTTTATCCCCACACAGATTGATAGCTCCTTTTTTTGTTTTTCAAGTTTTGAGGGGTTTTGTTGCTGTTGTTTTCCTACCAACAGTTCAAGTCTGATGAAAGCTTCCATAAACTTCCATAACTACTTCTTGGCCATTTCCTGATTTGAACCAACACAGTTCCAGTGATTTCAGCTGGCCTGTATCTTCCCGTGGTCAGGCTGTGTCTCAAGACTCAAACACTATGAATGTGGGTTGCCTAGTGTGCTACCATCCCAACTTTTTCTGGAGACTGAAATTTCACTATATATAACACAGAAAAGTGGAATTCAAGTCTTGTTTCATGACATTTTTTTCTTTTTTCCACTGCAGCCTCTACCACTTTCTAGAGAAAAGAAGTTAAAATGACCAAAATGAATCTCTTGAAACCTTTAATCAAAGTATTGGAATGAAAACAGGGAGCTTAAAATCTCAGAAGTCTTATCTGCAAGAGGCAGCTAATATCATCTATTCTTAAAAAAAAAAAAAACAAACCCAAAACTGTTGAAGTGATTTTTCTTTGGGAAAGGAATTAAAGCAAAGTAATAGCTGAGGACTAAATGCACTCCTTTTACATTTCTTGATTTTACTGAGAGGCAGGGTGGGTGCATGGTAGCTGAATTATTATAGAACATAGGAGCAGCAGTGTTTCAGGTCTGTGGCCTGCCATTGCAGCTCAAGACCCAGCAAAAGCCTCTTCTTGCTCCCTCACCTTTGATCTTTTAACAGGCATTTGGGAG
Source organism: Eurystomus gularis (assembly GCA_013400335.1). Taxonomy (NCBI): domain Eukaryota; kingdom Metazoa; phylum Chordata; class Aves; order Coraciiformes; family Coraciidae; genus Eurystomus; species Eurystomus gularis. Next base: position 125,433 of record VZZY01025334.1, on the reverse strand, counting down.
CAGAGTTAGGGGTAAGGATACTAAACAGCTGATTTCTCTTGCAACCTTTAATTGCACAAGCAGCAGATTCTCTTCCCTCCAATCTCTGTCCTGTGACCATTTCAGTCCTGTGCCTTTGGATGGGATAGGAGGGATGGGGCTGCTGTGGGAGGCCAGGCAGAGCCCTCTGGGCCATGGAACAAGCCACTAAGTCCTGCCAAATGTGCAGAGTAAAACTGGGGCTGTGTGTGTGCAGGATGAGAATGTAGGCTCCAGTTACTGTATGACTTTGTCTCAAGATCATCAGTAGCAGATAAACCAACTTGGGGAATCAAATCCCCAATACTTTTGGTTCAATGCAATCTATTTGGGTAGGGAACACCATACTGAGCTAGTTATTCTAAGCTTGTGCTTCATGCACTGCAGCTTAGGCAGGCCAGAAAATAGCTCAGTAACACCACCTGAAATATTCTGGCATATATCTGACAGCTCATTGAGAGAATATCCTGTAAAATTGATGACCTGACTCCATTACTCAAGAATAAAATTGAGTTGGTGCAGTGAGGTAAACACTGGTAAGGGTGTTTGGATGCTGTTACAGGAAATGAAATCCTCTGCATATATGGCAATATTTATTTTGCATTTTGTGTGCTTCAATAGGAAATGAGCTCATATTTATCTTCTCTCTATAGCAAGAGGAACAGAGCTCCAGAGAAAGTACAGCAACAGTCCCCAAAGGTTTTCATCTTAAAAAGCTACATTCCTGAATCCCTCTTGCCTGGCCTGACACTTCTGCATAGGCTGGAGAGGGTAAAAGCTCTTTGAGATGCCCTTTCTGCTTGCAGGCTTGCTTGCTGCAGTATTGTTGGGCGGGGAGAAGGGAATGTGGGGGAAGCAAGAGTGTTCTTGCTGAGTAGGGAGCAAGAGTTCACTCCTTTCCTTGTTTTAAGCAGTGGAGGCTCACCCTGGCTCCCAGAGCTGTAGTCCAGGCACTAGCTTCAGCAAGGCAGGCTAGGAAGGGAGTTCTGCTGTGGCAGATGAGCACAGAATTTCAGTGCCTTGCACCGTGCCACACATTGCTCTTCTGGAGGTTTACTACCCCAGTAGTACTGATGTTGCCTTGGTCAAATTCTGTGCCTCACAGTGTGGATTGCCCCAACACAAGGATTTATTTTTGTCTTTAGGGAGCTTTCAGCAGCCACCTCATTTGCCGCACTCCAACAACAAAACACAACTGAAAAAACTAGACTTCATAAATTTTCTACACTTAGCTGGGATAACTTACCCTCTGGAGTCTCCTCAGAGTCCAATAGGACTTTTCTGTCTGCATCTTCAATGTCATCAAGAGTAAAAGTATATAATTTATCACTCAGGGACACAGACATCAGGTAAACTTGTGACAGTTCTGAACATCTTTGGATACATGAATGAAATGGATGTCAGTTCTCACTTACTGATCTAACACAATAATACAAAAACAAGAGGGGGAAAAACAACTTCTGTGATTTATTTTCTTCATTTCCATTTAAGGGGATCATCTTTCTGCATTAGAAATTAATATTATCTTTAAATACCTGTCTTGATGTGGTACTACTAAAGTGAAGAGTGAACTGTAACCTGGAATGGAAGACTTGCTCTATTTCTTATCTTGAACTCATTAATATACTGCACTTTATTCCTCATTCAGATGACACAAAATCTTTTCCCCAACAAAACAAGATTATCCTGTAGAGCGAGCTGTGCTTGAGAAAGGTTTGCAAGTTTGGACCTTAAAAGGGAAAGGAAATAGTGGAATGGAAAATATTTATAGAGATAATTGCCTTGCTAAGAAGCCTGTTTTTCCTTCCCTTGTCTATAAAAGGCCTTTGTCTTTCATAAAAAGAGGATCTTTTCTTTCTTCTCTGTATGGTGGGGGAAGCTATGATAGGCCATTGGGGGACGTAGAACACAAAGCCACTGGCTCACCACCATTATTTTTAAAAGTAAATATTGAGCCTTGTGGATGGTATGGGCAAATGGGGATGTAAAATATCCAGCCTTTGAGGCTCAGACTGAAACTGGAAACATTCCAGTTTAACCACGTTTAATGTTATAATCAAGTAGTGAACAGGAGCACAGACAAAAGAGATGTACCTCATGGTCCTTCTTCCCTCCTAGCAGCACCTGCTGGCCAGTATTTCCCTTTTAACATTTTTTGGTCTACCCATTATTTTAAGAACATACATTAGTTAGATTCTACATTAGAAACCTTACCTGGTGGTTTAGCAACCACCATCATAAGCATGAGAGAGTGAGGCATCTTGTCCTGGCCATGTGGAAGTGCACAGAACCCAGGTGCATGTCCCAGTCATGCTTAGCCAAAATGCTGATGTAGGCATTGCACCCAAGGGCACATCTGCAGAAATGAAACAGCACAAGTGGAATGTGTTCTGCGTGCTATTGAAATTGTTACTGAGCTCCTTTTATCTTCCAAAGCAAAAAATCTGGCCAACAGCCTCCATGTTACCAATTTAAACAATCCACCATGACAGGTGGGTCACCAGCAAGAGTTTCTCCTTGTGGCCAAGGGACTGGGGGGATTTGACTGTACAGCCAGTGTTTTTATATTATGTTTTATTCTGTATAGAAATGTGAGTACTCAGCACCAAATAGCTGTAATTAAGCACTTTTTTTTTTCCTGAGGTATATTAATAATGTATCCAATATTATAAGTGGGTTATATATTTGTTTCCATTACACTAACAACAAATACTTGATTTCTTTATGAGCCTCTTTCTCTTCAACTTTTCTCTTCATAGCAGTTCCTAAGCATAAAGCAACCCTGTTTTCCAGCCTGTCTGTAACCATGGCTTTAATTTTTTGTTTAATTTCTTTCCTAATGAAAAGAAAAATCAAATCAATTTTATCAAGCTACTGGTAAAGTACAGAGAGCGTTTACTGTAATTAGGACATTGCATTACAGAAGTGATCTAAAGAATCCTGTTAAATGTCATTGCTCTTAGCAAAGAAACTGCAGAAGCTGAAATGGAATTTTGAAAAGGAGAGCTGAGTAATTTACTCAGCATTTACTGTTCAGTCATGTTCACTAATGTAGTCTGGAGCTGTGTTTTAATTTAACAAGTTGGGTTTTCTTTCTGCAATAAAAGATTAGGAGAAATCTTTGATATAAACCTGATAATTCCTCAATTGCCTACTCTTAGTTTAGCAGCTGTTATGCCACCCTCCAGTCCTTCCAGCATTTGGCACGATGCAGGCAATGATGAGGTGCATGATGACAAATACCTTCATTGTCTTGTTTCCAATTGATTTCATACACCAGATTCTTCAAACCACTAGAGAGTAAACCCAGTTGTGAATTAGAGTGTAATTCTCAATGCTTTCCAAATTCATTTTTAGGGAATATAAATTTCATTCATAATAAATCCAATCCTTCAATCTTATCTACATGGATATGGCCTGTGTCACTAATTCACTGCAACTAGGTGCCTATCATCTTGGACATAAGAACTGCTACTGTTGATTAGATTGTGAGATTGGAACCTAAATAAGAACCTCTGTATTCTGCAGAGAGGACACATCATATGATGATCTGCTCATGTATAACAGCATTTGGGAATTAATCTTGCAATCAAATTGAATAAAGGATTAACTCTGAAACCTCTTTCTTATATCTGACACACCATTACCGTAAACCTACATTTCTAAGAGCCAGGTGGCTCCTTCAGGAAAGTGTAGTCATTGTTCAGTTGCTGTGAGTTGGCAAATATACAACAGTAAAGGCTTGGCCCTGGCTCCTTCTTTCATTGCCTCAGAACTGGTGAGAGCAAACCTGGCCTGCACTCAAGACAGAAATGATTACATAGTTCATGGAATCATTCAGCTAAATTTTATTCTGCTTACTTGTTCACCATGCTTGCTCTAGGCTTACTTGAATTCCTCTCACCTTGGCTGCCCATGTGAAGCCCCTCATTCTGCAGAGAGGAATTTAACCTTCTGTTCTTACTTTCTTCCACGGGTAAGATTATATTCTCTTGTTAGCACAACTGTGTAGCCACATAAGAGCCCCTGAGCAATGTACAATGTGGAGGTGCTGATGCTGTTTAAAGTATTTTATTTTTCATTCCTCATAGAAACATTTCCTTAGATGCCAAACTGTCTGTATTTTATAACATAAAAATAAAATGCAGGTTGGGTTGTGAAGGAACTTATCCCTACAGACACAGAATATAATGCTGAATATATCAACTGTATCTCTCCTCAATTTGTGCAGAATTTTGAAAGAAAAGGATCAAGCAATTCTTTAAAGTTCAGATCCTGAAATCGATACATTTTCATCTGCCTCCATCTGCCCTCCCCCACCCGCTATCTAATGATCTCTAAATATCTTTAGACAGAGAAATGCATTGTAGTATTTTGGACTGACCTGGTTTGAGGATAAAGTACACTCTGCAGAAGAAACAGGAAAAGAAAGTGAAAAGAACACAAAGGCAAACATTCAGGGGTGATCAAACATGCCATATTTGTAGACAGACAGGATGTCAGGGTGAAATAGATTATGAAAGCATTAAGATCTGGCAATTGAAAGGTAAGTAAAGAGTGCTTTTGATAGTTAAACATTGTAACTTTATTGAAAAGAGGTTGGGGTTGTAATGAAAACAACATCTGGCTGTGATTGCTAAAACTTGATTGCAAGAGGGAAAACAGAATGATGTTATCTCACGCTGATTGACATAAAAAAACCTTGAAAAAATGGACATTAAAAAAGAAAGTTAGACAGATGTAGCAAAGCAACAGCTGCTGGAGATGGACAAGCTTTCCCAGGGGATGCATTACCAAAGAAAAATAGAGCTGTATTCTGATTGCCTGCTGCTACAAATCAGCATTAGCTCCACCAAAATCAAACTGGTTGTGCCAGTGCAAAACTGGCATAAGATCAGAACCAGGTATTGAAAGCAAAGCAAAGTGATAGAACATGGCAAATTTCTGTCATGAATCTAATTAGTTTGGAATCATTGCTACGTGTTGCTGAGTTTGTAACCAGGTTTATTTTTTATGATTGATGAACGTACTCAAATATTGGCAGCATGGTGAAGATATTCCACCAGGTGAAACACTCAGAGGACTACTCTAGACATACCAACCGGAGAAAACACTAGGCACGGATTTCTCCTGTCGCGCAGAAGTACCCTGGCGACAGAAAATTGGTGCTTATCTATTCTCAGGGATGTTTGGGGGTAAGATGGGGGCAGAAGTAAAATTACTCAAGCCTGCTGTGCTCTGTATATTTTTGAGGCTCCTCAGCAGTAGTTTCCACTTATGGAGGATGTGTGTTCTCCAAACCAGGATTGCCTGGTTTTGAGATGCACCTGGATCCCCAGCTCTGGAGTGCTCTTCAAGCTCTGCAGCCCAACGTGTGCATGCCTCCAGGCTGGAGGTGCACAGGCTCATGGCAGAGCCAGCAGTCAGGTTCTGGGTGTGCTGCTTGGACTAGAAAACAGGGATACCAGCTTCCTGCTGCTATCAGCAGTTCTAGAACTGATGCTAGCATCTGCTTTGCTGAGCTTCCCCCAGTGTCAGGAACTCCTCATGTATATGAGTTTCATCCCCAGCTGAGTTAAAATAAAGCATGCAAACAAGAAAAAGTGCTTTCCAGCTAGCCTTTCGTATTACCTTTTTCTGAATAGTTCTTTTGTTTTGTAGGCAGTTTTTATTTTTCACTCTAAACTGTGACCAAGTGTTAAGGGAGAGAAGTTTCTTAACATCTTTCTTAACTTGCTGTAAAGAGTATGGGTGGGGGCCACTGCATTCTAGTGAATAATCCATTATCCTCTACATCATGGACAAACACTGGCTGCGAGACAAAGAATTAGAAGTAAGTGTGAGCAGACTTATAAAGCTGTGGTAGAGAATGGGGGCTATGACAGAATCAGGAAGGGGCAAAGTATCGGAAAATCAAAATGGATTCCCAAAATAACTTTTCAAGAGGCTGTTGGCAATGAAAATGTTTTAACACAGTGTTTTGTTTTTATGTGACACAAAAGAAGAATATGCTTATAGCACTCCGATGGAATTCAGAGGAAGAGGGCAGGAATGGAAATGGTTGGGAGAAGGCTGGTATTTAGAGGCAAATTTGCATGGTCTGCTTTATACAGCTATCTTGCTTTGGTAAAACTGAGATCAGGAACACGCACCCATGTGCACCAGTTCGGAGCAATTTACTGTGTCTCCTCTCCTACTTGCTGGAAAACCCTAAGGACCCTAGAAAGACAAGCCCTCCAGCATGAGCGCAGAAAGCTACCCCGGGCAGTGACAGTACCCCACTAGCGCTGCCCACAATCGAGGGGTAGTAGCACAGAATAGCATTCCATTCAATTTCATCTGCTCTCAGAGAAAACACAAGATTAAATAAGTCTCACCACTGCTAACTATTGGCTAACAGAAGAAAGGATGAATGCTCTGCTTCCCTTTCTCATCAGGCAGTTAACTGCATGCTTCCTTTGCCAACTATATGTACTTTGTGCTTCAGCAAATTTCTTTAAGCTGACAGAAATAGAAGTAATGTGTCTCATCAATCAGGCTTTCATCCTGTTTCATCAAACTTCTTAAGCTTTTTTTTCCCTGGCTTTCTGGTTTGTTTCTGAATCTTCTATCTCTTCCCCTTAGACCTTTTCCAAAGAGTGTGTTGTACAGTGTTTTCCTTCTACAGAAACTAGAATTATGGGTTTTATAGCATAGGGGGATCTGCTTCACAGTGACTGTTAGCCCTTGGATATCAACATATGCTTTCTATGCTAAGGAAAAAGAAAATCTATTCACTTTTTGTATTGCATGCTTTTGTTCAAAGTGTGTTATCAAGATCAAGGGGGTCACCAAACTGAAAGCTATCACATAGTAGTCCTTTCTTGCTTTATAGACAGAATAATTTCCAAACAGCTTATTGGCCCTGCCAAGAAATAGCAGAAGTGTGCATAAACCCTTAGTATGGGATTCTTTTCAGGAAACTGGAATCATCCAAGTAGTCCTGAGGTTGTCAGTGGTAAGGCAAAGGCACAAAATTAATTTTCTCCCAGTTTGGATCCATTTATGCTAATTCATTTTAAATATGTTTTGTGGTATTGGGGGTAGCAATCGTATCCGGAGGCCTGGCACTTGTGCTAGCTGGTTGTTTAATGCTGTCTGTAAATTTGCCCTTTCTGCTTCTCTGAACTGGGGGATTCTTATCTTAAGGTTTATTACCTTCTCAGAAATGTGCTGTATTTTTGTATGGGATTTTTCTAGGATGAGGCACACATAGGGGAATCTCTCTGCTGGTCATCTCAGAATGTGCCAAAATGGTCAAGTGGAGGTAGCCCAGTGTGTGCTCTCCCCACTGCCCAAGCTGATGCCTGAACAAATGCTAATCTGGAAATTGTAGAAGGGCTTCCTCTCCGCAGCCCTGATACCAAGCTGGTGCAAATGCCTGTAGCTGGATTGCATTCAGGTGACCTGAATTGCAACCAAACCGCTGATTTCCACAGATCTACATTTACATGGTCCTATGTTTGCTATGTGATGGAAATAGGCCATTTGATAGCAAATATTATTCATACAATGATATTTCAAGTCTCCATATTCTTTCTGATACTGTATGTTGCCTAATCATTTTTGTGGCCTTTACAGAAAACTCCTTTCTCTTTTAACCATATATCAAAGGTATATGATGAATTCAAATTCATGGCTTACTTGGCTTTCATAGGAATCTAAAGAAATGGTGGCTGCTCTTGAAGCATAATTTCAGTATTTAGTGGCAATTCCCATTTATTACAGCTGGTGTTAGTCATAAATTCTCTCAGAATTCCATCCCTAAGTGGAAATCTCATCTAATTACTGATTTACATTTGCTGGGTTTAGTGTTTGCATCTAAGATAGTTTAGAACCTTGTACATAGGTTCTAAGCAAAAGTTCAGCTTCATTTCATTAGGCTTGAAACATGGAGATGAGTCTTGCAAGATCTATAATATATTGTCACCCGATGTTTGGAAGTAGTTTATCACTTCTTGCTTGTCTTCTGTGTTATGCACTTGAGGCCTCATCCCTTTCAGAAAGTCAGTGTTTTTCCGACTGCCTGCAATCACAGGGACTTTTTTTTCCATAAGAGGATAGTGATGGATAATCATGTCAGATTGCATTTGATACCGCAGATTACAAGGTTATCACTGGGGAAATTACATGCGTGATGATTTAATTATTATTTTGAAAATTATTTATTAACTTTTTGTGGCAAAGGCTACCCCTTTTAAGCAATGTCTAAAATAATGGACCCTTGAACAGGACTGGAGTGTCTTGCTTATATTTAAACATTAGTTGATGATAATTTTATGTATCATGTAAATCTTTACATAATGAAGTGCTTTGGTATTCATTTCATGCAGTTATATTTGCTTTTTGGTGACAAACTAAACTGCCACTGGTGTGTATAGCATTCCAAGTGCCCTCTACCATTGCAGTCTGATTTGCTTCAAACTTGTGTGGCTGTATTTTATATCAGGAATAGAATATTAAAGCATTTATCGGAAATACCAATTTCTGAATACTTAATCCTTCCCAACAGGAATACCTGTGGGTTAAGCGTGGCTTTGATGTAAAGAAGTGCTACTTTCTCTATTGTGTCTCAAAGGACTTGCACCCTGTTATTCTACAACTGAATTTGACCCTCAGTTTGCAAGTCCCCCACTCTTCTTTCCTTCTCATATGCAGTGATCTGTGACAATAGAAATAATGTTCAACCTTGTTTTGTCTTGTTAACAGCATGTGGTTAGAATATTGTACTGCCATTTCAGTAATATTTCTATACTTGTCCCCTACTGTCATGGCTGGTTGCCAGCACAGTGATCTATGCTTTGTTTGCCTCTAGATGTGATTATTGCTTTTCTTTCCTGGATGGGCTATCCGAATGAGTTCTTCACAGATTAAAATGCTGGAGCTCTCAAAACAGGGACTTTCTTAAACTAATTTTTGGTGAAAATGAGCATAAAAATTCCTAAAAGAACAGAAAACACCTGGACAAAATTTATATTTCAATAGATATTTCAAAACTACATTATCTTGGCTTTAAACGATGATGTAAGCTAGTAGAGATTCAAAATGTATAACCTCATCTTTTTAAATGCAGCCCTGGGCTGCATTTTCTAGTCAAGGGAGATTTGCCCATGACACTTAGTATGTTCAGTAAAACTCCCACCTTTATGCTGAAAATACAGCTTAAATAGAACATTTTTATAAGCCTTGCATCTCTTTCTCCTTTCACGTTAAAAATAACTTTAATGCCCACTTTAAGATATGTTGAACTTCAAGGAAGTTAGAATTTTATATTCATAACCAGTGCTGCATTCAGAGCACGTAACCATATAAATAGCTTCTATTTCAAGACGCCCTTTTCCCCTCACCTTCCCCAGGTATCTGCTGACAGTAGTTGACCTAAACAAGTTAAGATCAGGCATGTTGGAGGTGGACCAAAGCAAGGAATTTTGAATTTAAAAGCCTATTAGTTTGTATCCTTCTATCAAGCCCCAATATACATGCTCCCAAGTTTCTTGGTTTTAAATGTGTATTGCCTCTGACTTCAGCATGAAGGATATAGTAGTATAGTTTTCCATAAGATGTAACAAGAAAATGCATTATTAATTTGGAATATATATGAACATCTTTAGAGGAAATGACTTGAATTCAGACATCTGGAAAATGAAAGCATTATGTATTGACCTACTGTAATTTGCTATGATGCTAGTAATTTCCTATTCATTTGCCTTGGTACCAGTGAAAAGAATATTGTATTTAAAAACAGAACTGTTCACACTATATTATTTAGAACAGTACTCCAAAACCAGAAATGACTAAGGAGAAGCACGCAAGGCAGATATATCTAAGCAAGCAAAACACATTCCAGTTCTGTTGCCTTTAAGTGTACAAGGTCAACATGTATTCATTTGCAAAAGCATCTTCACTTTTGTAGCAACAGGAGGCAGATCACCTGTGTAAACTGAAACCAGTTAGCGCAAAAATGCACTACCAGCTACAAGAAATCAGTGCTTTTTACAGAGGAACTGTACCAGTTAGCCTCTGAAAGTCAAGGAGAAAAGGCACCCAAGGCAAAAAGGACTTTTGAAAATTAAATAACTGAAGAAAAATATGAAAAAGCAATGTGCATGCCTAGCTTGCAGTCTGTTTATTAACAGCAGAACTGTGCGTCACTTGTTCTTTAGAATCTGTTAGTGCTACCTTCAATTACTTGCTGAGAGCTGCTCAGATCCGGCCTCCATGTCATTGTTTGTATTGCTCAGAAACACGAATCAAGTGTGTCGGTCTTTTCATGTGTATGCCAAGTCAACAGTGCAGTCATTGTAAGTACTTATCAAAAACCCCTCCGTGTTTTCTACCAACGAAGACAGAACAATTTTTGCCCCTTTGCTTGTTTTTATCATTCTGTGGAAGATTCCTTTAAAAGTGACAGTTATTTGTCAGCCAGAGAAAATAATCTTGTCAGGTGTTGTTCTTAATTATAGATTTTGAGATTTATGAAGCTTACATTTTATTTTTTCACTTCAGGACATAATGTCTCAAAAAGCATACAGTAAATATCAGAGCTAGCATTGCATTGTTATGTTTTCTTACTTTGGCAGTTACCTTATAAAATTTCTCTACTTACAAGGAATCAGATCTAGAAATAGTCCTTCCAGAAAGCAGAGGTTTGGACAGGTAGACATTTACTAAATCCCAAAATACAGTTAAATACAAGCTATCCTAATCTCTTTAGGGGAGAATATTAAGATGACATTGTCAGTTTAATTTCATCAGAGGAATAAATGTCCTTTTGCCCCAGGGACTCCAGGAAAAGGTATTTTGAGTTTTGGTCATTATGCTAGGCATAATAGTCTCTATTCTTCTGAATCAGTGTTAGGGTCTTGAAATAGGAAAAGCAGCAATGTACAGAAAATAATATATTAAAAAACCCCATACACTGTAGTTTGGGTTTTCTGTAATGGACAAAAGCTCTGAGACAAGGTAAAACTGTGGTAGAATTCCATCACTGGAAATTAGGAGGTCTTTGTTCTGTATCTAATATTCTTTATCTGGCAGCTTTCAGTAGACCCACAGGTTTGGTTCTGCATCCTTAAAGTTCAAGGCATTCCTAATTGAATAGTTATTGCCAGTGTCACAGTTTAAGACCAAATGACAGTGCAGAGACTAAAGAGATTTGTACACCAAAACACTTCAATCATAGATACATGCAGGTTTTGGAATTACACATCTTTCCTGTTCTGTAGAAGAGGTGGCATGGTCCAGAAGAGAAATCAACAGTTTACCCTAAGCATTCTAGCCATGCCACATGTCTTCCTTTAGCCATGACCATCCTCTTCCTCACAGGCATCTGTGGTGATTGAAGAGACCTGTTGCAGGGCTGTGGGTCCCCTGGCTTCTCTTCCTGCAGGACTCTGGGCACTGTCAGTAACAGTGTCAGGCAGCGAATACTCAATTCTCGGTGAGCTCATTCTTGCACTCCATGCATGAGAAGTGGCTCAGTGTTGCTGGTGCTCAGTCTGCTCCTCTCAAAGGTTCCCCACCATAATTGACTTCATTCTTATAACTAAATTACTCCCTTATGCTATAGGCTTAACCTGCTACAGCAAGTTACTCTCTTTAAAAAAGGTCTGCAGTGAATTTCTCAAATGTGTACTCATTCATTAGAGGCTAGGTATTCACCCTGGAATTACTATATTTAGACTCTCACCTACAGCCCATTACGTTGATACTTAATAATAACCATCAAGAGACAATTTCTTAATCCCTTTTATTATGTTTAAAACAAATCCAACTACATTGCTGCTAGTGACATTTGCCATAAAGCTTCAGCTGTATGCTTAGTGCAAAAAAAAAAAATAAAATCAGCTGCATCAACAACCACCCGCACATCCCCCGCCCCACTAAAATAACAATAAAAAACCCTGTGCCTTCATATAATGCAAAGATTTCTCAACTGGATTTGATCCAATTTATTTCCAGTCAGTTTCACAGTGAGGAGGAAAAAAAAAGTTGCTCTGTTTAAAGCAGAATAATAATAAAAAAAATTTAATGGATTCATTTACATTTTTCTATCAGTTATCTATGATTCATGCTTACATCCTGGAATACAATGCATAGATGAGTCATACAGAGAAACAGCCTCTGCATAGGAAATTACACTGTCGTTTTAGAGTAACATTGCTTTCCCAAACTGAAACAAAGCTGGGTCACCGGTAGCCACAGATAAATCCTTACAGAGTTGGAGTACTTGTTCAGAAAGCCCACTCCCATCTGTGCACGACTTGGAGCATATGGAGTATGCAGTTACTAATTCCCATTAGCTCTGGTGGTCCTGGGAACCTCTCAGGCTCACCACCTTTTCTAGGAACAAGATGTCTTAAAGGACAGCTTGAACTTTGGTCTCCTGACTGAGCCCCCTTCCAGGGCTGTCCTCTCTTTCTTGGAGTTACAGGTACATCTGAAGTTAGTTAGGCGTCAGCTTTCACGTCTAGTACATGCCCAGCATTTCAGAGCACACTTAGTAATCTTTAAAAGTTGCTTGCTGAGAACAGCAAACTCAGCTGTATGTGCCAGGACAAGGACCCTCTGAGGTGGAACTGCTGGTGTGACAGCCAGTGGCTGTCCCAAATTCGACAAAGCTGAGCAGTATCTGCCTGAAGAACCATGGTCATTGAAGCACACTGTCTAGAGAGATGGAATTACTACCTCTGATATAAGACCTTTGATAAAGCTGTGTCCTTTGTACATTAATGTGTCCTCTTAAAATTTTTGGAGGCTTGGAGAATAGCCTTGTCCTCTTGATCTCTTCTGTATGAGATCATCATTCATGACAGAAGGAATGAAGCTGAAGAACTTCCTAGCTTATCCAGGGTGCTCTGAATGTTCCCGAGTGATGGAAATAGTAAAGAGAGAGAGAAACTATCATACCAACAGCACCTACTGACTGCCAAATGCATTGTAATTCCCTAGTCTTTTAAATAAATGCTATTCATATGTATTGCAAAGCCTGCAAGAGGAGGAACTAAACATACTAAGATTTGAAACTCTGTACTCGAGGCTGGATATCGTTCAGACTGTTGTTTCTGAGGCCAAACATGAGTAAAATACACATTTCCCCAAATCCTGGAAACACAAGACTGCACACCTTTAATCACTAGTTTATAGTTTACCTGATCGGTGTTTTCAGAGCATTAGTAAAACTCACAGAGGGAAAACAGACATGAAAACTAGAGTGTATGCATGAAATATCAGTGATTATGTTATACATGCATCTGAGAATTATACTTTATTCAAGTCAGGATCTAATCTAGCTCCCATTAAGTCAGTGGGCATTTTGCCAATGAAAACAATAGTAAAAGGGTCTGGCCAAAATAATTTAATCCACCCTCTTCAGCTGCTGTGCTAACAGCAAGAATGTTGCCATTAAGAAGTTTATATGGACATAAATATTCACTTTAATTTCCTAGAGTTTGTCTGCTTAAAATTGCATTTGTGATTAAAAAAAGAGCAACACAGTGTATTATGGCTGCATTTTAATCACTACAGGTTCAGGAACAAATAGAAAAACAACTTAAATATTTTATACAGATTATATCGCAATCTTGAATTAACAATTCATTTTTGAGTTGTTTATTTCTTCTTTCTCTTTTGGTTTATTTTTCTTCTGTTGGTTCAGGTTTCTAAGCTGCTATGTGAGGGTGACTGTGATGGGTTTGAATTTTTTCTGCTATAATTGCATTCTGGAAAATTGTCACTATACACACTGTATCACTGAATCACATCTTGCCTCATGCTGTGATTCCATTCCTAGAGGAGGGAAGGTTTAGGGGTCTACCATACTAAGACTATGTTTAACAGGCTGCAACAAACCTTAGGAGGATACAAGACACTGACACAGGGAAGTCTGTAATAGCTGAAGAGTTTCTGAAAACAGTATTCAAAGGTTTACAAAACCAGCCCCTGCTTGTCAGCGCTGCCTGTTGCTCATGAAATTCATTAGGAGCTGCCTGGATTTGGAATTGCTCAGGTTTAGCTCCATGGTTTAGAACTTCTTCAGGGAGGAGAAGATGGCTTATTGGGAGACCTGGTGGGTTTTCTTCCTGCGCCTGGCATCTGTTCTGAGCTGACTACACTTGAGTAGCTCTGCAACTCTATGCTCTTCTTTTTCCCTCCCTTCCCAGGCTACAACACAGAGTGGTGAGCTGCAGCAGCACTGCAGCTGCAGTCAGGCCCTGCACAGAGAAGGGAAGCACTGATATGCTCCAATACAGGCTTCAAAATTCCTCAGGAGTGTGGGAAAAACGTTGTTCTAGCATTGGCTGGGTATGGAAGGGAAGAGCTTGGGAATCTGGAGAGGCTGACCCAGAGTGGAAACGGGTGAGTCAGGGGCTGTGGCAGCAGCTCTTGCTGCTACCGGGATACTGCCTCTCTTTACAACCTGCAGTGTGCCCATCTGCAGGCACTAGTGCTGGAACCAGGTACGTTAAAACTCCTGAAAGTGCTGCTGAAAGCATTCAGAATTGGAAACAGTTGTCTGGTTTGTCTCTATGACAGCTTGGGAGTGAAAGGAGGCATAAGCAAACTAGACAGTATTGCACAGTTGCCATTTAAGAGTAACCATGTGTCTAATAGTACCTCGTATTTACAGTGGCCATTTCCTGTTCTAGTTTAACTGCCACAAGGAGGTTCTTCCATGCTGCCCCTGCCCCTCATCCTTTTTTTCTCCTGAAGCCTCCACAACCTTCTAATCTCATTTTGTCCTTTGTTACTGAAGTTGTCAACTCTAATGTTTCTCCTCCCTCCTGCCTCCCATCTCTTCATTTTCTCCCTTGAGTCTAGCTGTACTATCTCCTGTCTGAATCCTTGAAAATCTTTTAAGGTTAAGCTAAAGCAAAAATGTACCATGCATCCATTTTAACACTCTTTTATGGCCCTGCAATGGTGTCTGGTATTCTTGTTCTTATTAGGAAACCTGTTGATTTTTCTCAGTTTTAAATACCAAGCAAAAGAAAATCTTCTCAGTGAAGCTTAGGCCAGGCAAAGGGGAATGTGGGAAGCAAGAACGCACCTGCAGTGTGTACCGCTGTGTACATGCATTTTATTTGCCAGAAATTCTGTACATACATCTCACATCTTCATAGGCCAAATATTAAATTCACTTTTGGATTTGCTCTGTTTCTTATTCTTGCCAGGATCTTGGATGTAGTCTTGGTGGTGGTACCATAGAATGTGTTGGGTTGGAAGGGACCTCTAAAGGCCATCTAGCCCAACCCCCCTACAATAAGCAG
>VZZY01025334.1:93597-109527 GCA_013400335.1 Eurystomus gularis | reverse complement strand
CCAGGTCCCTCTGGATGGCATCCCATCCCTCTGGCATATCAACTGCACCACCCAGCTTGGTGTCATCAGCAAACTTGCTGAGGGTGCACTCAGTGCCACTGTCAATGCCATTAATGAAGATACTAAACAACGCTGGTCCCAGTATGGACCCCTGAGGGACACCACTTGTCACCTTTTTCCATCTGGACATCAAGCCATTGACCATCAAGTCTGAACCCTTCTCTCTGCTGTTTCTACTGACTTAGTTATTGTGGCTTGCTTTTGATTTCCCCTCATTGTCTAGTCTTGGTTTCTATGACTGTCTCTGTACTGCAGGGTAGAGATATGTGCATGAGCTATGTATTTTTTTAAAAATTAATATTATAACTGCAAAGGTTCTTCCCAGGGAAATATTAAGATCATTTCACAGTGGATAACTGAATCCTATTAGTGGGTAGCGAAGGTTACAAAATTCTCATACTCTCCTAAAAATATTTGGAAGGATTTTATGTGTCTCTTTGCAAACCCATTTAATTCTGCATTCTGACTATTTGGTTATAAAGTTTATTGTATATTAGATTTGGTTTATGAAAAAGAGACAGTGAAATTCAATGGATTGAATTAAAATTCTGAATAGGAAATGAGATATAAAAACATTCCTCCTGGATATATTGAGTTATGAGCTCTGTGACTGAATGTTATTCTCTATTTATATTTAGTGAATTATTTATTCTAAATAGACTCATTACAAAGATGACTCTGAAAACAAAACAAGATCTCTCAACCTCTAGTTGCTTGATTTTTGGATGGGGGTGTTGGTGGGCTTTTTGATTACCTAACATATTGAGAGAATCCATGAATCTTTATTATACTATTTAATGGCCTGGAAACACATTACAACAGCATAGTAGCTTATTTATAGCTATATAAAGTTGAATTACTTTTAATGAGATATTTGCATACAATTATTGCAATCACACTGAAATGGAATGGCTACCTCAGCACATAATTGAGACTTTGACAGAATAACTCTGAGGACATCCCTTTGCAGCTGCTGGAAAAAGTAAAGTTCTGACCTGTTCTCCAGGATGTGGTACATGCACTACCACTGCTTCTGGAAGGAGGGAGCCCGTGTCGTTCCAAATTAAACTGTAAACACCAATTCCCTTGAGAAGTCCAATAGGCTTGGTGCAAAATATGAGTAACTAATGTTTTCATGGATGTCAGCTCTCATAGTAAGTCTGTTTTCTATTTCAATTAATATTTTGCATGAATCAGTGTCTCAGTAAAATAAGCAATACCAGACTGAAAAGAACACAAGGCAACTGTAATTAAGCCACATGTTTAGTAATGTGCTGAACAAACAATGGAAAAAATTACTCTTTGGTTACTAAATCAATTGTAATCAACCTCATTCCGCCCACTCATCCACCTCTATGAGGGGATAATACAGCTGTAGATATCAGGAGCAAATCCAGCAACTAAATTAATAAAACAAAATTGGTGGTTCAGCTACACGTGTTGGCATGAATGTATTACTCCCTACAGCTTTATCTCTACAAACATCTTTTTGCTCCCGGAGGGCACTTTAAAATACATACTATTAAAACAAATATAAAGAAATTACTCAGCCTTATAATTATAGCATCTTTTAAGAGTTTCTTTGCCTGTTGCCAGATAATTTGAAATATGATGGATTATTGCTAACAAACTATTTATCTCCAATAGTCAAATATAACCTATGGGAATAACACTTTCAGAATACGTGGTGTCAGCTTGCTGTCGGGCAGTTTGTCAAGCCCAAAATGGTTGCATAAGGGGATTCAGTGGTGCAGTGACTGCCATCAAATGGTATGGGATAACAAGCCAGTATGATTCTGCTACTTTGATGTAAGTACAAGATAGTACAGGGCCATCATTTATCAAACCTTCCCTAACAGACGTGGCACAAGAAAGATATTTCCCGCCTACCAGAGGAGGAAGATGCAAAGGGGCGGGTTTAACGTTTTCTGTAGCCTGAAGCCAAAAATTGCATTCTTGTTAGCTATGTGGAAGGCTTGGCAACTGGTCGTGGCTGCTGGCTGTTCTGCTGTGGTTATCGCTTGTTCCTGCCAAAAAGGAGTGGTGCTGATGACTAGAAAAGAAAAAAAAAAAAGAACGAGAAGGTGCCTCACTCCATGTCCATGTGTTTGCAATAAGGAGCAAGGCAGCATCCCTGCCATGAGATAGGGGAAGTCACTGTTTAAGGCACTGATGCTCAAGTATCCAAGGCATCTCTGCTGCACCTGCCAGAAGCTGGTGTGAACAGACCATGGACTGAACCTTGCTGTTAACTTTAAAATGTGTTGTAACACACAAACACTGCTGGAACGCATACACAGGCTTTTCTAGTCCTTGCTAACTGCCACAAGAGAAAGTCAGCTGAGTTACCAATGACACTAGATTTGGTTACATGGCAAATTGTCATATTCACATGTGGTTTGAAGTGTTTGGGAATTCACCTCGGGTGACAAGCATGCAGAAAGTGTGCATCAGGCTTTATCTTACTGACCTGGGACTATAGTCGTCGAACTGTTTAAAGAGCGAAGTACTACTTAAAAATAAAGGTCATCCTCTTGCCAACTATTAGGTAGTCGAGATGGCATACAGGTATGAAAGAGAATGAAAGAAAGAAGCAGAAGTTTCTAATGCCTGGGATGAAATTCCCTGGAGGTGCTTGTCCAAAGAGGGAAAGTCCAGATCCCCAGAGCCTATTCCTAAAGAGGATACAAAACTGCATTGCTTTTTTTATATTTCTTATGTAAGATTCTACTAGTCAGGATTTCCTGGATAAATGAATGTCAGCTAAATCTTAATTTTTGCGGGCTTCCCACAGAGTAGCGATTATTAAATCCAATAAATACCTCCTACAAATATATATACGCAATGCTAAAAGAATAATTCTTTTTGTAGGAAAAAGGCTTTACAGCTTTACTTGTGGTTTATAAATATTAATGAAATAATTTTTAGTAGAGCCTTGAGAACTTAGGAGATATCTAGAAAGTGCATGCAATTACTGCATAATGAAATTAAGAATTTGAAGGAACTGGATAGAAATCTTGAGAGAAAATTTTAAGTTTGCATGAAAGGTTCAGATATACACCTCTGGTGATTTTTAAAAACACTGAGGTCTAAGTTACATTAATGCCCTGATGCTTTCTGAAATCTTGGATGCCTATTTTTATATTGAAATCACTTTTAAAAACTGTTAGTGGCTTGACCAAAACCACAAAAATGTGTGAGGGTGAAAGTTAAGAGCTGGAAATGAAAGTCTTTATTTTCATTTTTAAGATCATTCTGCCATAACCAGCCTGTGTGTGTATTGAACTGATTTTGTTCCCGCTTTCTTAACTCCAAAGATATGTAAATGTTGCCTGTCTAACTGTCTTGAGGTGCCAGAAAGTTCAGCTTTGAATATTCAGTGAATATATGCCATAAGATCTGTGGATGATGATATGTCAGGCACAGACATCACTGGACCTTGTGACTATACACAACCAAGCTGGCTGAAGGACCAACTGCAGCAGCGAGCTTGTGCTCTCATGCACCTGCTTTGAATGTTTGGTGAGAGAGGCTCCAGTAACAGCTAGATGAAGAAAACATTAAAGTGCATAGAAAACATAGTAATGTGAAAGAGTTGTCAGTGGCTGTGGCTGCCTTTGCAGATCTTCAGTGGGAAGTGGAATAGGACAGGTGCCCTACAAGCCTATTTCTTTCTTTCAACGTTACCTTATAAGGTAGTTGGAATGATATAGAGCCTGCAAATACTCCTGGCACTGGAAGGCAAAGCTACTCCCTTGGCGTAGAAATGCTCTTCTGGGGAGGAGTTGGATGCAGTGCTGCAGATGCTGCTGCACCAAGGAGAGACAGGTATACTGATGAGAAGCAGCTGGCCAAGGCAGGGGCCCAGATCAGTACATCTTTCTGTACTGTATAGGTAGTATAGGCAAAGGGTTTATAATAAGCCCCAAGTATTCTCACCAATCTGAAGTCATTCCAGAGTCAGTAGCAGACTACGACTTCTTTCATTCCACCTTTTCTTTATTGGCAAATGGAGTGTATGTGAAATAAATATGGAGTGTATGTGAAATAAATATTGTGACCATATGAAATAAATCCAGGTGAACCTGTATCTACAAACTTAGCATATGGCAACTTGTCTGAGATGTCAGTTCTATGAGTTGGTAGAAGTAGTCACGTTTGGCTTGGTGTCATCAGCTGGCAAGGGGACTGTACTGCTAGCAATTGTTTACTGTTACGTGTACAAAAGCAATGCCAAGAAGTGCTCATGTGACTGAAGGACGGGAGGCTGAACGGGATGTGAGTCAGCCCCTGAGTCAGCTGTCCTCCATGCAGCCAAAGCTGCTTTATCATGTGTTACTGCCAGTGCACTTGAGACATACGTCCAGAGGGACGCTGGTTGCTGCTGGGAGAGGGATGCTGGAGGAGCCGCTACACCTTGTTCCCTGGCACCCTGCTAGTGGGTGGCTGTAGGGCCACTGTGCCACAGCCACAGCTCCTCTTGGCTTTCTCAAGCTGTGCTTCAACACATCTAAAACTTTTGCATCTTATGGTGGTACTTGCACTGTGGAATGAGGAATGCTCCGGGGAGCAACTGAGTCTCTCCTGGCTAGACTGGCAGGCCGAGATGTGCGGTATCAGCCACTTCCTAGGAGTGGAAACGTTGGCTTACTGAAATCACATAAAGCTCAGCGGTCCTACAGTGTGTTTATATGCACTTTAAGTAGAGTGAATCAAATGGAAGTAAAGGATAAAGAGAACAAATGTTGACTTCATCAAGATTTATAACATGTCAAGACCCAGGAGAAATATTTGCAGTAATGATCCAGCAGATGAAAATAAGTTGCCTTGCATTACTAATGGACAGTTTACATTACAAAGCCACTATCCCGTATTACACAATATGCATACATTATATAATGTCCTCCCTATCTCGAGTGGATAAATAACATTAGCACAAAGCCAAGAAGATTTATGGCATGAATGAATCTCTCTATTACTCTTCTCCAACTAAGTTGATGTAAGTATTTCTATTGCATATGAACTACTTCTCTGGCCAAGCTAATTCCTGGAGTAACTCCCTCGGCTCCAGTGGAAGCACTCCAAAGATGCTTTTGTAGCTGTACACTAAAATAGGTCATACATCGAATAGATGGATGTTATAAAACAAAGTACTCATGCTAATTGGCAATGGCATCATCCCATCACCCCAGAGCAAGTGGATTGCTTCTAGCCTCCATTACAGCTATCTCTATTAAAGGCTGGACATTTTTTTCTTTTCTTTTTCTATTACTTATATTCTAAAGCAATTAGCTCCTTGAAAACTTTTTCCTTTAATCTGGAGATGGATTCTACTTCTGCTTATGGTTTTAGTGTTACTAGAAGCTAATATGAGTTTGCTTGTTCTGATGGAAGAGCACCATTGTACGTATACTGCCTGTCACCTTGCAACTGAAGATCTCAAAGCACGTTAACAACCTTATGCTTTATAAGACTCAGAAGGTAAATAGGAACTTCTCTTGTCTGTTAAATATCTATAAAAGTTAAAGCTCTGTCTTGCCTTAAATTCTAATGGGTTTAGAGAGCTTACATGTTTGGAATAGTCCTTGTACATTCACATACCAGTTGTTCCTTCTGGTAGAAATCTGAACATTGCTTGGTGGACTGTGCCTCCCAATGGACTTCATGTTGCGGAGGTGGAGATTACATCAGCACACTGACAGTTTGTGTATGGTCCTGGATCTGCTGGAACAAGCTGTTACGTGTCTTCCTACCATGTTTTTCAGATCACTGCAGAATTTTCACATCATCACACAAGTGATCAATGCTCTTTTGAATCCAGGATGGAACCAGATATAAAGCGAAGTGGCAATTGCACAATTGCAGACTTTTAAAAGGGAGCTGCTGCTAAAAGGTTTATAGGAAAATCCTGCTACATACTGGGGTGAGAAAAATGTCTTCATAGTTCTAAAATTTCAGATCCAGTTTTTCCAGAGAACTCAGCAGTATTAATCAAGATGGAAAAAAAAGAAAAGCCAAAGTGTGTTATTTATGCGTGTATGAAAGTCCAGGAAATGTGGGAAATCTTGAAATGATGAGAAAAGAGTTTGATGTTCTATTTAATATTTTATTTCGTGGACACACCCCCATAATTAACAAAAAGCTAAATTGTGCCTGAACTATTTTAAATGCATACGGACTGACACTAAGAATGAACATTTTCAATCTTAAAGAAATAAAATTGAGAAAATGGCGAGCAATCAGAAACAAAAGTTACATTACATGCCTAACTATTGTATCTATAGTGGCCACTACTACTCCTATTATAAGGCACAAGAGAATTTGAAAGCATTTAGATTTGCTTTTTCAGCTGACAATCTGCTGCAGGTGCTGCGCTATTATAAATAACTATTCAGCTGTTATGCGTTATTGTCTAAATCACCATTTTGAACCTGAAGTATAAGCTGTGCAACCCATAGATCAAATCTCAGAAATTGGCTCTTGTTTACAATGTAGTTATTTTAAAGGAAGAAAATACCCAGGAAATCAAACTCGCAAAGAATTTTAATTATGCTACTTGTTCCTAGGAGCAGTATTACAGTTTTACATTCCAACACTGTGTGCATGGGAAATGAAATACACACCACCTGTTAACAATACGTACTCTGATGAATGCTTGGCTAAAAATTGGTTTCTGATTTTTTATTTTTTTTTTTAATTATGTAGGGTGGGGAGAAACAAGATTGAGTCCATTTTTTCCATAACCAGACAAATATCAGCTTAGTGTAATGATTTACATTCTGTTAACATCAGATGAAATCATATAGAGAATTTTTTTGGACTAGTATCAAAATAATTATGATTACCATTATTACATGAGTGATAATAGGATTCATGAATAGCAGCAAAAGGTGTAGGTAAGACTGGAAAAATGGTTTCCGTTATAATCCCCTACTTGCAGCCTCTGATTTTTAGTTTTCATTTGGCATAAAAAAATTTACATGGCTGAGTTCAACTTTAAAAATGCTTTATTTGGACAGCATTCAATTTCTCTATATTTTCAACAAAATAACTTTTCACTGTGGCTATGAGAAAAAATATTTCTCTTATGTGTGTATAAAACATCCAGTTACAGTTTATACTTTAAAACACAGCAGAGGCAGTTCAAATTTAAATAGTCATTTATCAAGAGTAATGTCTTTGTTGGCTTGACTAACGTGGAAAAGGCAGTTACAAAAACGTACCGCATGATCTGTGTGATGGTGTAAAAGCAAGAGGTAGAAATAAAAATTAGATTGTGCTTGGTAGACCTGGGAGATAAAATTTGAAGTCAGTTTTGTGTCGGAAAGCCTATAATCATCTTTTGAAGCTTGATCTTCTTTTCATCAAAGGGAGTTTTAAAATTTACATCAGAGGAAGTAAAGAGGGAGAAATCACAGTTGAAAGAGCATCCTTCATCCTCCATTTTTGAGACTTTCTATTTTTACTGCATTCAAGTTCTAATTGCTAATTTTATAAGTAAGTAATGGCTCAGTCCTACCATCCTTGTGTAGGCTGAACTGCTCTGGCTTTTGTCGTAAGTTGATGAGCTGCTGTCCTGCTCAGGTGGCTGAGTTAAGATAACCTTGACTGGGGGTATATTGCTGGTTCTGAGCAAACCAAAAGGTTGAGGAGAACAGGTGGAAATGTTACTCAAGCAGCCTAACAAAGCCACGTGCTTCTGAAGACAAATGCTTTCACTGCAGGGTTCCTAGGGAACAAAGGAAGTCATGGCCTTTACAAAGTACACAAACGGAAGAAATACTGTGTATACAAAGTCTGACTCACAGCTCATGTAAAAAATATGACAAACTTCTTAGTCTAATTCATTAACTCTAAATAATGTCCTTTCAAATGCCATCCCCAGAAGCAGTTTCTCTTGGAGCTATTTTTTCCTCTTTTTGCCACAGATTGTTTTTAAAGAATTATGGGAAATGACAACAGTAGAACCTAAGTTCGATTTTTCACAGATGAAACTACAAAATGCATGAAGTACTGTAATCCAGTCAGACAAGTGAGTAAATTATATCTTGGTTGCAACAATGCACCACTTGCTGAATATCAATAAGGATATGTTCCCTTTTTTAGAGTAAAAATGATATTTGCTGTTAATGTGAGTGGTTCTGAATGTCCCTGGCAGTATATGTACAGATGCCAAACAGCATTAAAACTTGAGCGGAATCTCACACATATCATTTGCAAAGAAGACTGTGTTCACAGAAGTTAAAACAAGGATGATTAATTTACATTGCTTTACTATAATGAAACTCCATTAACTTCTATCATCTTCCTTCAAATTTCTCAAGTAAATGAGAGAAGCATAAGCTCGTGTTCAAGGAACATTATCAAACAGTGCACTGAGGTTTTTATTCTGCTTCTAAATTTCCTAGGATAAGCGCATGGGTAATTCTGCTCCCTGTGGACCAAAATATGCCATTATTCTTTGTAACTCAACAGTCACAAGTATCAACAGAGTATGTCTGGGTGCTCAACCTAAGGGAAAGACTGGTTGACGTGAGCTGTGCCCCGTCTTCGTCTTCCTTTGAATTTTGAGTTCCAAGAGATGTAAGAACTCAAGAATGGGTTAGACTAATTAGACTTTCACTTTCCAAGAGGCTAATTTTAGATTCTGGCTCAACTAAATCAATAAATTACTTTGATAAATATGGAAGCATTTGACCTCTGTTCTAGAAGAAATCCATGAAAGTTCTGTATGACATCATAAGCAGTGCTGGTGTGCAGTTAAAGTGATATTCTTAGCACAAATACATGTGCTGGCCTCAGGTCCTCTGCACAATGAGTTTTATTTTCACTAAGAGTAATATACTTACGCTCTCTAGAGCTCTGCAAATTCATTTTTTACTTGCAACTACATAATCTTTTTGGAGTGAATATGGACATTAACTCCTCCTTGCAGCTCTCTATAAACATCTGCTTGCACAGCAGATATTTCAAATTCAGAATCCAGGAAGGAAAGTGCTCCCAGGACTGATTACTGAGTTATATACCCTTTTATTTTAATGTACTCTGCCAAGATGAGTCCATAAGCTCAAATGAGTCAGGGAAGAAAAGGGGAAGGGCAATAACAAACAGCTTCATCGTAATTTTAACCATATTGCCTAGTGATCTAACCTTTATGCTTAGATATTTAAGGAGACTACATGGACACATTCTTCTTGAGCATGCTCATATGCTCTTTGGGATTTGTACTCTGATTCCAAGCAGGCAAGAAGGACACACGTGTGCCATCTGCCTGGATTTTATTACTTGGTTCTGGTGGCAGGGACACTTAGGATTTTTTGCTAGGCTGCACAGTGACAAATTTCATGCTCTTGAATAGACCTCACTCTATGAAGTGGAGATACACTTGTATACTAACTCTCCAGGTATTGCTGCTATAGTTGTGATCCTGCTCCAGGACATCACTTAAACATTATGTTATGTCCCAGTACCATGACACCTTGGAAGCTGTTTGTATAGTTGAAGTTGACCTGTGGACGAGTCAACCCAGCAGAATGTTTTGTTTTTCCTATTGGCTTCACATTCCAGAGGCAGAACCTGGCCCACCTGTGTCTCTGTGGCTCTGCCCTCACCCAGGTGGTCGTGGTTGGGGTGGTGGATGAGGCCAGGATTATATCAACCAGGAGCCGATCAGCTGGAGGAGTTTCCTGTTGGGTGTGGCTTCTGTTGGGGCTGGTTGCCTCTTGCTGAGCTCTCTCAGTGGTGTCCTTCCATGTGAAGGGCCACTGAGGGAGCTATCTCTGTCTGTTGTGTCCAGCAGGCGATGCTGGCACCTCAGTGGGCGGTGGAGGAGCTGGGCCCACAGGAACCTATGGCAGGACTGTCTGAAAGAAGCCTTCTGAGGGGATGTTGGTGAGTTCAGTGTTGGCCTGTGTGATCAGGCAACTGATGGTAGCATAAAATGATGATGGCTGAACTGGCACAACAGTAGACCAACATGCAAACTATTCACAAATGCACAAAGAGAAAACAGAGTCAGTTTAAACTGGAAATAGTGACAAGTTTAAAGTTGCATACAGATCCAGGCTGGCATAAAAGTCACAGGGCACTTTTTTCAAAAGATGGTTTCGGAAGCTCCAGTATACAAGCCAGCTTGCGCCTTGGGTAAATCGTAGTCTCTCTATTGAAAATCCCCTTGTAATTTCAGCGATGTATTTTTTCACTTACTGCCCTAAATTGTTATATGTTATTCTAAATGCTGGTTAACATCATATGGAGAAGTTGGCAAAAAATCAATGAAGGAAGTAAAATACAAAATCTCTAAAAGAAATGACGGCAAAAGGGCAAAGGCAATGGAATCAGTGAATTTATATTTTTTCGCAGGCTTTGCTATGTTATTAAGATGTAATAATAGTTTCAGGCTTTTACTTTACACGGTTGTGCCTTTCTATCTTCTTTGGTCTACCAACAGAATGAAACAATAGTTCAAAATAGAAAGTCAAGTTATGCTTATCGAGATGAAATTTGAAGACAGTTTGCCCAAAAGATTAATGTCTCATCTTTTGCATGGAGTTTAATATTCCAGTTCATGCAAACTTGTCAAGATTAATGGTAGTTTATATCTTCAGGAAAGACATGGAGGAGATGGGAATATGAGCTCAAAAGGTAGTATGAAGAAATAATATATAAATGTATTATATTAAAATACTTATATGTTTAATATATAATATAAATATTTGTAAAGTTGTATTTAACAACTTTGATCTCTGTTTGCCATTATATTTTGGGTTTAACTTGGCTTATTCCTTCTGGTAATTTTCCTAATTACATTAACTGACATGTGCTGTACTGAATGGCTTTGTCCCCCTGAAGGATATTGCTCTTGGTCAGTGAACAGATGCTTTCATATGTGCTCTCAATAAACCCAAAGACCTGCATTAAGCTTATGTTTAAGTTATTTGTTTGTTCATTGTCACCAGTGTACTCATGGCTGTATAAGACTTAAAAAGTCAATTCCTGTCCCCAGGGGCTTAGAGTCACTCAATGGTCAGTGCTGTTCTTTTTGGGTCTTGTCTTTTGTGTTCAGGAGTTCTTAGTGGATTGTCCTCGTCTGAATGCTGACTGTGAGGAGTCCTTTAGATCTACAGAAATTTGGGGTTTGTTTTAGCAGCTGGTGACCTTGGGGGTAAGTAGTTGAAATTGCTGCATGTGATCCATATTGCTTGTCTTATGCATTAGGTCTCATAGTTCAGATTCTTGACCTAAAAGGTACTTAGCGGGGAGAAAATCCTAAGCTTTCTTAGTTCATATTGGTAGTTTACTGCAATGTTATATGCATGTTTACATTACTTCTATCATGTAATACATAGTAAGGGACTGTCTTGACCTACTGGGTTAAATAAATTCGTATTTCTTGAAGTTCTTGTTGGCAGGAAAAAGTACAGATCCCCTGGAGATGGACTACATATCCTTTTAAGTCTTTTTCTATCTAATTTTTAGGATTTTTATGAACCTCAGTTCAATTTCTTGGCACAAGATATAGCAGTCTTTTGGCTAAGATCAAGAATAGAATCAATCTAATATTTGCTTTTATCCTCCATTGAGCCGCTTCTCTTTATGGGGAAAGGATAATGGAATCATTGGTAGAGTGTGTTTTACTTCCTTCATTTATCTGTATGTGTATTGTTTTGAATGATTGAAAATTTATGATTTTCTAAATTTAACTTGTACTTTCTTAGTGCTGAGCCAACTACTAAAATTACAAATCTCTCAAAATCACATGGCAAATTTTTTTACCTATTAATTAGGGAGAGATTCCGAGCTAGACTGCATTGAAGAACAGTGGGCTCAAAGAAGCAGCATCTTTCCCTAAGTAACTCAGGAGTCTGTCCATCCTGGCTGATACACTGAAGCAGTTATCTTCTGGTACTTTTATTTTAATTGGATATTAGCTGAGAAATGGCAGAATTACCTTTTGTTTTTAAAAACAGTTTCTCTGACAACCTGGGATTTATGTGTTTCTTTTTCTAGTACATAATCATGCCCTGTATATTTTTCTGAAGATATATGATATGTAAAACAGAAGAACATTACCTAGAGGGAATACTGTTCCCTGGATAGAGTACCTGCGATGAATGTTAGAAAGGAGCTAGGAGCGGATGATTAATTGCTATGTTAATTCACCTTCGTACAATAATGCATGACTCCTTATTAAGAGCCATGTAGCACTAATGTACTCTTGCTTTCACAAATTACCCATTTGCTACTAAGAGGGTCAAACCCAAACACAGCACGCAAGATCTCCACGCATGCCCCTGCTTTCTTGATCCTTGTCCCACAGGGCACAAATATAAGCAATTTGTTGTCGTGAGGTGGCAGCCGGGGAGCTATATGTCCATCTGACGTTGCTGTAACAAGCAAAGCTCCGCTAGGAATTCCCATCTGCTTTTCCTCCTGAATTTGCCTACACATAATTACTGTGCTTGGTGATGCTTAACTAAAGGTGAATGGAAACATGTTTGGAATTGAACGTTTTCACAGGACTTCTACCAATAGGAGGGTGTGGGAACAGGCTTGGAATTTACAAAAAGTTTGCTTTGTAAAAGGAGGCTTCTGAAAATTTATTCCTCTTCTTGAATTCATAAACTTCATCTATTGCTGAAATGCAAGGACCTCTGCAAATGAGTAAAAAGATCAGACTGAATCACCTTGGTTATTAAAACTTAGGAACGAGGACTCAGTGGAATATTTTGGAGCCTTCTTGCATCTGCTGTTTTTGTTCCGATTGCAGGTGTCCTGCACCATCAAAGCCCTGTAAAGCTTCATGTGCAGCCGTGACCTTCTTTCTCTTTCCAACACGGACTTGTGTGATGCAGGTGAGCCTGCTCCCTTCCCGAAAGATGTGATATCGTGAGGGAGAGGAAAGTATTTTTAGGAAGGCAGCAGCGTAGTTCATTGCACAGGGAGCAGCTTGGAATTGCTATACTCATGATGCTTCACTGCATCATTAGCACAATGAAAACCTGAGGACCTGATGGAAATTGAGAGAGCAACCAGCTCTTTGCCCAGCTGCTGCCAGGGCTGAGCATAAGTGAGCCACTTGGTTACCTTTAATAGTCTAGAGGTAGCCCAGGCACCATGAGCTGAGAGCTTTAATCAAGGACAGAAAAGGGAGGAAAGCGCTTCCTCCAAGATACTCATGTGCAGGGTGATACTGGCCTTGGCAATACAGCCTCAGAAACCTGAACTCTGGTGTCTTCTCAGGTAAGTAGAAGAGCACTTATTGTGCTCACACACTGTGTAAAGCCAGATTTTCAAATATGTTCTGTTTAAATTACACATGGAAAAGACACTTTCAGGGAACCTTTGCACCTAACACAGCTACACCAATGGAGGTGGAAGGAGCTCCATAGCAGGAGCTGTTCTTCTCCCCTGACCTGGAGTGTCTGTGACCATTAGCAATTGTAGAAAATGTACCATGGTCACCTGTAGTAGGAAAGGACTAGATTAGAGTTTTAAGATTGCTACTTCTGCACTTAAGTAAATCCTGCATTTGGAGGGAATTAAAAAGCTGCCTTAAATACTCACATGTGCATACAAACATGGGTTTTGTCAGCATGAAGGATCCATGTGATGTTTGAACAAATGCCTTAATGCCATTGTTGAATCTTTTTTTCTTGGTCTTTTTTTTTTTTTTATACCTAACCTCTGTGACACTATCTAAAAATGTAAATTGAAAATTGGAAGTTTAAGAGTTCGCTACTGGAAATGTGGGCTGAGTTTCGATCAATGCTAAGCTTCAATCAACCTGCTCAGTGCAGGTTTGGTGTGAGAAAGAATACACTTTTTTAATACCGAGTAAGAGAAATGGAATTAGCTTCTTCAAAGGGCTTTGAGCTTCCATGTCTTTTACATTGAAAATGTTCATGGAAGTCAGTATCATCAGCATTTTCAGTATCAGAGAAATGCAAGGTTAAGTCCAAAATCTACCTGTTACAACTAGGTAACATCAGAATGAGTGTACACAACGTTATATTGCATCCAAATATAACATTTAATTCCCCACTTTTTACACCTTACTCTGTGCAGTGCTTGCAGCTCTGAATAATGTTCTTATTTGGTTAGATTTATATACAGAGTAAAAAGGGAAGTAACTGCAGCCGTACTGCTGTCAGCTACAGATCACGGCACAAATTGTAGGAATTCACAGTGTGGGTTCTACACAGAGCTAAGCAATTCTTTAAAATACTATGAATAATTCTACAAAACACTGCAGGATCATTCTCTCTGAACTTTACTCAGACAGATCTCTGACTCCTTTTGGAAGCACGATTGGTGTATGTGTGTCAGTGAGGGTCAGGGTGTTTGAGCAGGAAGAGGAGTTACATACATGTTGAATCTCACACTATAAATCAGAATCTTAGTGGGTTAATGGGCAGGTTCTGGTCTCTTGTGACCCAGCTAAGACACGGGTACTGTACTTAATGTGTTGCACATTTTAAGAAACCGATGATGACAACCTTCGGAAAGTGGCAAACTGCTCAGAAACAGTAGCAGACCTTGAAACAGCTGCCGAAATCCCAGGAGGTCCTTGCTTTATGTGGGGCACTGCAAAGAAATTGTTTTGTCATGCCAGCTCCCTCAGCACATCAATAAACTTTGCAAAATAAGTTAGCTTTTTGCTTTGTTCTCATTACTGTTCACCCACCAAATGCTTGCATTTTATTTGATCTTGCAGGTAAGTGCTATTACTCTGAATTGTTGCTGCTGCTGTGAGTGTATGCAGCGCTAAGCTGACAGAGAAAATGTTTCAGCATAGCTTAGTTTATTAGTCTTCCGAATTAAAAAAAAAAAAATAGGACAAAGGGGAGAAACAAGAAGTACTGCTGTATGTTATAATAAAAATGCCATTCCTCCACTTACTATGGTTTATAAATTATTCCTAAATCGTACGTAAAATACAAACATTTAAGTCCAGATCCATAGCTGGAGTAACTCTGTACCCCTCCATCAGACCCAACAGATGTGCTGATTGACATCTGTTGACATCTGAGGTATAGTAATTGGTATTGACGTTCTTGGACTGTATTTAGATTTAGGTATTTAGTTCGTACACGGTTCTCAAGAAGCTGGAGACATCAGGATGTTGTTAGGGTAACTGCAGAGATAACTGCATGATGCTATCCTTGCAATTGTTATTCAAACAATGTTATGGCACTATTTGGCTTAGGAAAACGGTAATATCTAAATTAAAACAGGCATGGAAACATTGTTTCATGGTGCGTGATGCTGCTAAGACATTGCATCACAAACTCTCCACGCAGGCCTTGAGGCAGCGGTCACAGGATGGGGAAGACACAGCCCTCGGGAGCGCCTCAGACCTCCTCTGCCGCCTTCTTGCTGGGACAAGTCTCCTTGCAGACTCCATGGCACTGTTTTTAAGTACACCATGTCCTTACGCTTCTGTGCCCTCCTTGAAGCACCATTCGTGATGTTTGCTGTCTGAGCGGTGCAGTTCACCGATGCCAGCGTGGCGGTTACTGGCTGGACACGCTGCAAAGAACCGAGAGGATCTGGCGCAGCTGTTAGGCTGGCGGACCCTTCCTGGCTGGTGTGCCACCGGGCACCTCAGGGGCCTAGAAGCTGCGGCGTCCTGGGCAGGGGCTGGCCAGGCTGCTCACCTTGTCCCTGCCTTCCCCGAGCCCCACGGGTGACGCTGGGCTGCCCTCAAGGCATCTCCCGCAGACGTCCACCGACCCCAGCTCCCCAGCCACCGCCGCTGTGGCCGTGCTGCGGAGGGGAAACGCCATCCACAGACCCGTGGAGAGAGCACAGAGGTGAGGTCGCCGCGGAGCCAAGATGGCGCCCGGCCAAGGTGAGGGCAGGCCACCG